>JAHBMJ010001131.1:32500-34311 GCA_018398765.1 Chromera velia | reverse complement strand
TCGGATTTGAAGCTATCCACATTGACCCCCCCCGTGCGGACCTCCGGGGTGATGCTCTGGCGATACTATGTTGTACTCACATACAGTCAGAGCTAGACTTAGGTAGAGTAACCAGGAACACGTGAAAGCTTACTCCTAAACAGAAAGATCGAGACAAAAACGGTAGAAAATAACCGCTGTTTCGTTGAGACTGACGCCGTTGAAAGTGTTGCTGCAGGAGACGGCAGATGATACGGAGAGGTTGATTTTATGGAAAAAACGACTCGCAGTGGATATCTAGGAGTAGCAAAGATGCACCTGCCTCCATTTGAGGGAAACCGGGTATGAAATAAAGATGAGCAGAGCTGTTGCTTTGATGCACTTCTGTTCTGTCTCTAGATGAAGAGGGAAGGGAGGAAGGGATGGGAAGGGAGGGGGGGAGGGATAGGTACAAGGCAGAAGCTGACCTCTTTTCCTCTTTCATAACCAGAGGAGGAGGTCAGGTCTCTTTTGGACTCGTGGACGAGCTGAATTACTGGCAAGCTGTTCTTTCGGCAAGATTTCATCCTGTCTCGTTTAATCTGAGAAAAGTGTGTTGAAAGAGTAGGGATTGAGGAGAGAGGCATCGCCTCGCAGGCCAACATGTGGTCCGTCTTCTTTCTAACGTTGGGGCTGACCAGGAGAAAACGCTTTTTGTTTGCCTTCTTCTTCGGTGTCAGGGCTGAGCAAGAGAGGATAAGCTTTTCGCAATCCAATCCCGTACTCAGTTTGGAAAAAAGTTTTTTGGAAGTGGGCAAGCCTTAGGGAGAGGATGGGGGTAAAGCTGGCAGTTCCCACAGAATTGTATCCTCGACTTCCATATAGAGGAGGGCCATATACAGGAGAGGGGGGAGGAAGAATAGATCTCACCTCTTCTCTTGTCTTAGGCACCATAGCCAAGAGACCCCACCTCTCAGCCAACGAGGCGACGGCACTGAGGTGACAGTGGAAGAATGATGATGGGTTGTGGGGTTTCAGAGGGGAGGGAGGGGCCGGATATTCATCAAATATAAACATAACAAGAGAGAAAGGAAGTATACACATTATGGAATTGATCTCCTCATATTCTTGTCCCTATGGTCGATCTACTGACCAAACTTTTTCGTCCCCGTCTGAGGGGGGGCTCTCAGCCTGCTCTTGGTAGGGAACCCCAGAAGGGAGAAATAAGGATGGTCATTGAAGACGGATGAAAGAAAACACAGACCATTTGAAGGAAAAAAGAGGCCGGGGAGAGGGGGGAAGAGGGAGAATAATAGAGAGGGAGAAGGCGTATGAAAGGAAGAAAAGAAAGAGAGTGGAAGACAGATAGAAATGAAGGGGGAAAAAAGGGAACCAGGAGAGAAGATTAGCAGAAAAAGACACCGAACACGGCAATATACAGAAGTAAAGGTGAAAAGAGCAGTAAGCAAAATGATAAGGGAATGAAAATATATCTGTATCCAGGCAACGAGTGACAACGATGAGGAGATCAAGCATGGACTGGAACCAACGGAGGGAAAGAGGGGGGAAGAGAGGGAGAGAGAGAAGCGCTAGAGAGAAGGGAGACGGACGAGGAGCCTAACATAGTATGAAAACAAAGTATAGACAAAAAGGTAAGTGGGATAATTTGAAAAAGGATAAATACACGGACACAGGCACCCAGAAAGAGGAAAAGAAAAGATTATAGAAAAGAATAGAGAAAGATACGAGGGAGAGGAAAGTGGGAAAGAGAACGAGAGAGAGCGAGAGAGAAAGACTCATCTGAGATAGAGACAGAGATAGACAGACAGACAGACAGATTAGCTAGTAGATAA
>JAHBMJ010001131.1:25000-27500 GCA_018398765.1 Chromera velia | reverse complement strand
TTTGACTAGAGGTTTAAATATCCTGTCGCCTTCAAAAGTAGAATTTTGTCAATTATTTTGTAAACTGCATGCATCTCTAGAGGCATCTGTCATCATATCGATAACAACTGATGGAGTCCCAAAAAGATATGTCAAATTAGACAAGTCGCTTTCCTCCTGGACCCTTGTTCACCTTTTTCCCCTTCAAAAACGCAGATGAGCCTTTCGAACTGTCCTGCTTCTTCTGCTTCACTGGATCTCTCTGTGCCGCCTTCCCACCGGCCGCCGAGCGCTCCCCTTCACCAAAAGGTTTTCTCTCGGTTCCCCCATTTCTTTGGTTCTGCTTCTTATCAACTTGGTGAGGCGTCGGCGCGGCCTTCTGATTCGCCTGACGGGACTGCAAACTGACTTTGTTTCCTTTTCCCTCCACGTGTTTCTCGACTGGCGGAGGGGGCGACGCATCTTCTTCTTCTTCTTCTTCTTCTTCTTCATCCTCCTCATCCTCTCCCTCGTCCTCGTCCTCCTCTTCCATTGACTCCTCCTCTTCCTCCTCTTCCTCAGAATCCTCTTCTTCCTTCTCCTCTGTCTGCCTCAGAGCAGCTCCTTGAAGGCTTTTGGGAACGTGCTTCGAAATGAAGGCCTCCTTGCGATCCTTCTCCCGTTGCTCTGCGATGGGCGGACGGGGGAAGAAGGGTTTGAGCTCAACAGGGGCACACACACACACACACACACACACACACACACACACACATACAGAGAGAGAGAGAGAGAGAGAGGGAGAGAGACTGAGACAGAGACAGAGACAGAGAGAGACTGATACAGACACAGACCCGGACACACACACACACTCACACGCGCGCGCGCGCGCACACACACACACAACACACACACGCACATACACACACACACACACACACACACACACACACACGCACACACAACACACACACACATACACACACAGACGCACACACAAAACACACACACAGAGAGAGAGAGACACACACACACACAGAGACACACACACACAACACACACACACACACACACACACACAGAGAGAGAGAGAGAGAGAGAGAGAGAGAGAGAAATTTTCCTGTTCTCATTCCTTCCCACAGACAGGCTTAACACATACATGCACACAGATAGGCCGACTCGCTGTCAGGCCGGGAGGACCCTGCTGCCACGGAAACGCACAGAGAAACAGGTCAGAAAAAGCATTTGGCTTTTTGTTTCTTTTTCTTTCATTTCCCTTTCAAGCGCAGGCAGAAAGACAAAGACGGCACAGAAAGGACCGAAAGAGGCAGAGACAGTGAAGAGACTTACCAAACGACGCTCTAGCGAGTGCTTTCCCCCTGAGTCTGTCCTCATCTTCTTCTTCTCCCGCTGCCTCCATCTCCTCGTCCTCTTCTTCCTCCCCCTCGTCGTCCTCGTCGCTCTCGTCAAAATCTGAAAACAGTCACCATGCAGGAAGGCATGAAGTTGCTTATTTTTTTCTCCCATCCATCCATCTGTGCAGCCATCCATCTGTGCAGCCATCCATCTGTGCAGCCATCCATCAATTTATCGGCCCAGAGAAGCCCACGACACTTCATCAATCACGCCATCCGACCATGTGAGTTCTTCGAGGGAAAAGAAAAACAACCTTTAGGCTGACAACACGAATGCAAACCGCAGGCAGGAAAGAAGTCTGGGCAACGCTAGGCTCTAGAGGTAGAGGACCGACAGAGAAGAGAAGAATCAGCAGGGCGGGCAAGTGGGGGAGTCCCTTCGAAAAAAAATCGAATTCGGAGACAAACCTCCACGCACGCAAGACAGAAAGAAAACCGAAAAGGGAAGACGGAAAAGCATAGTTGATGTGGGGCAGACTGGCAACAGCAGAAGCACAAACAATCGCACAGAAAACAAATGTGAGGCTGCAGCTGTGAGAAAGCTCAGCTTCCGTCAACCCTATCGACCCATTCTCTTCCGTGCCTTCATCCGATCCGCCCCCCGTCCCCCCCAAACAAAATTGTGTGTCAGGTTGACAGCTGCCAAGTCGAAGGCAATGATGGGTTTCCATCTTTTCCCCTTCCGCCTCCCGGACAGCATACATAGGTTTGTAGAGCAAGTTCGTGATTTGATTTCTGACAAGAAGGCCATCAATCTGCCTTCTACAAACATGTGGACGGACCTGCATGGGGGGGTAAGCAAAGCTACAAAAAGAATAAGCAGCAGGCACCAGACAATCAAACTGACCGGCAACTCCCATGTCTTCGTCTCCGTCTCCGGTCGTGCCGTCTCCCTCCCCTCTGGCTGCAAGGGCCGCTAGCCGCTTCTCTTTCTTCGCTGCAAGCAGTCAGGGAACCCGGGGTCGATGGACTGACTGAGCGAGTGGCAGTGCAGATAGAAGACTACTGAAAGAGGCATGCAGACACCCAATTAAGGAAAGGACAACTGGGCGAGGACTGCGTACAGGAATTCCATCAACTTCATGTCTGCCCGACTGTCTGTCTGTCTGGCGAATTGATGGGACGAACTG
>JAHBMJ010001131.1:0-12500 GCA_018398765.1 Chromera velia | reverse complement strand
ACCTTTGCGCCATTCGGCTTTTTACAATTACATCGCGACGGGGGTTCTCTCCTCTGCCGCATCGTCGGAGCTTTTCTCTGAGTGTTGTCGGCTCAAAACTTTGTATCCCGTCTCTTGCTCGAGTCGGTTCTTCAACGTCTTTTTTCCGTGAGTGTATGTTTGCCCTCTCAGCTATCTCTCAGAGATGGAAGCGGAAGTAGACTTCGCCATCCAACAGCTTTTGGCTTTGGAAGAAGAGTTTCTGAAAACTCTTGAGAGCTTCCGCAACAAAAGGAAGGTCTTGGAGAAAATCAAATCCCGGAATCGACAAACCAATTCTTTGTCTCCTCCCACTGCAGAAGCCCGTCCGTTCTCTATCGTCTTTCGAGAGGCTGCCCCTCTCTGGCGTCTCCGAAAGCTTGTTGAAGTGCAACTTCGTGACCTGAGAAAAAGTTTCCACGCAGAACTGGACCAGATCATGAGCTGCAACTACAACATGGACCTTTCTGGTCTTTTTGCCTTGTTGATCGGGAGTGTCATCAGCTCCTTCCAACCTGTGTCATCTGACACGCTGCATGAAGCTCTTGACCGGTTCATAGAGACGGGGGAGAAAGAAGATTTCCGCTTTCTCTTGTTTGTGGGCTCCGACATAGACGGGCTGGTAGACGGGCAGACAGCTTTGATGAAGGCGGTTAGAAAGAGGAATATGCGGGCTGTCATTAGGCTCGTCCGGTGGGGTGCAGGACTGGAGGTAAAGAACAGAGAGACGGGTGGAGTGGATTCTTCGGGGGCTGTGGCCCTCCATGAAGCTTGTTTTCAGCGTGACGAAGCGATTGCAAGGTTCCTCCTTTCGAGGGGGGCCAATCCGAACGGATCAACTATTGACGGCAGCAGACCGCTTCACGTTGCGGCAATGAGGGGTGCTGTGGCTCTGTTTGATCCCCTTCTTTCGCATGGGGCTGAAATAGACGCAGAGAATGCCCGTCAAGGCACCGCCCTCGTTGTTGCCGTCACGTGCGGTCAGAGAGAAGCTGCCGAAAGGCTTCTTGATCGCGGTGCTGACGGTTCCGTGCGATCGGACGGGGGGTTTGCGCCCCTGCACCACACCGTCGGTATCAAAGATAATGGAATCTGTGGTCACAAAGACGTTGCAGAGCTGCTGCTCTCCCGAGGCGCAAATGTCAATGCAAGGAATGACGATAATTGCACGATACTTCACATAGCTGTTACTTTTGGCTGTGAAGATGTTGCAGAGCTTGTACTGGATGCGGGGGTTGACATACATGCGGTCGACAATGCGGGAGGGACAGCTTTTCATCATGTCGCTCTGCACATCCCTCAGATGAATGAATTTGTAGAGGTTGACGAACTTCAACAGAGAAAGCTCCGCATAGCCCAAATGCTCGTCTCCCGAGGTATCAATGTGCATGCTGTGACTAACGCCGGCAGCACAGCGCTGCAAATTGCGGAAAGACTTTTGCCTGCAGACCCCCCCGTTCGCATCTTCCTTGCCAGTCTCCCCCCGCAGCCACTGCAGCAGCAGCAACAACAGTAAACAACAGCAGCAGTGACCAACAGGTGCATGATCACAGTGCAGTTAAGCTTTTAGAAAAATTGGAAAAAATCAACATGTACAGAAAATAATGAAAGTTCTACTCCTAGTTATACTCATAAAAATGAACTTCGTGTTACTTTAGGTGTTACTACTACTTACTAGTCGAGATCTATAGATCATTTTTTTGCTTTTGATCGAATGGAAAAGTCTAGATCCTAATCCAAGTCTATATACGTTAATTGAAATGTTAAACTTGAAACTTTTTTTGTTTTTCATTGGTGAAATGTATACAAAATTATATGTTATAAATTTCAATTTTAAAATATGTGTTAAAAGAAGACCGGTGGGGGGGTGGTTGCTTGTGTGCTATGCAGCTTTTGTCTTTTCCAAGGACCGAGGCACCTCCGTCCGGCGTGTGTTTCAAGACTAATTAAAGCGAAGGGGCCGCCTAGTCTTGTAAGCCTTCAAATGCCCCATGGAACCTAGGTTGCATAACGAATTTCTGCATGACATGCCGGGTTGGCCAGAGCCTAAGAGGTGGCTCACCGGCTTTAACCTAACTTATTCATTTATTCATTCATTCATTTCTATATATATATATATATATATATATAATGTGCCACAGTGAACCTCCCTGAACCTAAGTGCCACTTAAAAAAATATAATCAAGATGATCTCTATCTACGGCATCGTTTTTCAAGAGACCGTCCACGCCTGCGGCGTAGATGGTCAAAACACCATCCAGATATGCGGCTTTGGCTTTCAAGACACCATAAACTTTTGAATGATCCGCGCCTGCGGCGCGAACTTTCAAGCTTATCTAAAAATACGGCTTGAACTTTTAAGTGGTAGTTAGGTTCAAGGAGGTCCCACAGTGTATATTGATTCAATTTAATTGGGATAGCTTCGTTGCCGTCCTTGACCCGGCCACGCCTGCTCATTCCTTAACTTCTAGCTTGACTTGCAGTCATTTGCTTCAACATATTTTTATATCCTTTTTCGTTATTTTTGATATTATATACACTTTTCTAGCACTTTTCTATTCAAAAACAAAAAAATGATTACTGGACTAGTAATTACTTTATTGGGATTAATGCTAGGATTAATGTTCTGATTTTCCCCGTAATCCAGTGCCGGCACTAGCCGGCACTGCCGGGTATCGACGTCCAAGTCGACTTACGATCGATGATGTGCATTCATAGATGTGCATGTACAATAATGTTGGCTCACCGGCTTCAACCACTCTACTAACCACTACAATTCAATTCAAGATTAAGAGAAAAAAAAATCAATGTTTTAAACTTGGTAGTGAATAACTTTGTTCATTGATCAGTTGATCGATTAATTATTTTCTATGAATTATTTTGTTAAACTTTTTTTTCCAGGAAACCTTATAATGTATTTATAAATTTTTTTAAAACTCCATACATCACAGGTTTTTACGCTAGCTTCAAGCTTCAATGTGTGTCTGTATGTCTCTGCATGTGGATCATGATGCGTTGTCATGCACTAGCCGCACAGATGATTGAAATGCGAGTCAAGATCGGAGACTTAGATCGGAGTTCTTCACTTGAAAAACAGTCAGATTCGCCAGCCTTCAACTCCTTCCCCATCCTGCACGAGCTCTGTACAACCTCAATCCCGGCGCTCCATTTCTTCCACCGAGCATTGAAGGGAGTGCTGGAGAGTTCAACGGAGAATGCAAACCTGGTCGATGGACAGAAAAGCCTCCCTTGTGACTCGGAAAAATACATGGTCGGTGCCTTCCATCTATCCTACCTCTTCCATCACCTTTCTCTTCAACGAAACCCAACCACGTTTCCCCTTCCCCCCTTCCCGCTTTCCCTCTCGGGTGCCTTCCCCCTGGAAGCTGCATGAAGCCATCTCCCTCGTGGCCCTCTCCCAAACCACCGCCTCCCCATTCCGTATGCGCCCCTTCACGCTGCATTGACCTGAGTGGCCACCCCCCTCTTTCTTCCCGTGTACCCAAAACCCCAGGAACCCCACCCCTCGACTCGGAACCCGACAAAGCGTCAAACGGGAAAGAGTGCACGTCTGTGTCTGGTGGAGGGAAGCGGAGAGACAGGAGACTTGGCAAACGAGTTTCCTCGTCTTCTGCGGTTTCTCCTTGATGGTCTCCCCAATGGGCCGTCAGGCTGCCAAGTCCGGTCCGCTTTGACTTTTTTGGGGACTGAGCAGCCCTACCGACAACACGTACAGAGACTGACGGGCCACTGCTGTTTGCGGATTCAGGCGGGGGAGGGGAGGGTGAGGGGGTAAGAGGGGATTCTAGGTTCTTGCCCTGCTTTTTGCCCCCCGTCTTTCTCTTTTTTGTCTCTTCAACCTTCGACATTCCCTCTTTTTCCTTTTTCTCCACCTCCGCGGATTTCACAGGCTTTTCTCCTGCTTCCTGCTTCTCCACTTTCTGCGCTCTGACACGCTTCTTCCCTTTTCCATTTTCCTCCGCCTTCCGTGCCGTCGATGTGTTCTCATTCTGTCCTTTGGTAGATCGCCGGCGGGAGCCGGAGACTTGCTTTGCCTCAGAAGGTTTTTCAACCTTCTTGTCTGCCGTGTCTTTCTTTTTCCGCCGTTGTTGCGGACTCTGTTCTGTGCTCAGTTGTGAGTCAACTGGAGAAAGGGACTGGGACGGAAACGGCGATTCTGAAAGAGACAGAGGGGTAGTAGAGGAAGACGGAGACAGAGACGGCGGCTCTAAAGGGGACAAACCAACAGAGAAACCGACATCTCTCAAGGGAGCTGCCGATTCTGTCTTCGCATGTCTGCCCTCTTCACTCGATCCTTCAGGCGAAACAGAAGGAGACGGAGACGGCAATTTTAAAAAGAGATTCACATTCTCTTTTAAATCCGGTTCTCGCTGTTCGGCACTTTTGGCCCCCGGTGTTTCTCTTTTCGCAACACGACTACTCTGACGCTTAGTTCTGCGGGGGAGAGCTGACGCTTGAGGGCTCTGCGCGCGTGCACTTGGGGGGGTTTGTCGTGCCGGGGAGCGAAGGGGTGGAGGGATCTTGCTGATCCCTTGCCTAGAGGGTATGGAGCTCCCACGAGGGGCCGTTGCGTCTGCTGCTGCTGCAGGGGTAATATTAATAAGATCCCGCCCCCCCGGCCGTACACCATTCCAAAGAGGCCTCTCTGTCCTTTGACTGCCGTATTGACCTCCCTCTCGATGGAAGAGATCGACTTCAGCCTGGAATACCTGGGCCTCACCCCTTCTGCCCCGGCCCCATGTTACGTGCCACCCTGACTTGGGGGAATACATCTTTACTTTTCCGTTGGTCTCTGCAATTTTTCGTGCTGCTTGAAGAAACTCGTCGATTGCGATGAAGAACTGCTTACTGAAAGGCAGCAGCAATCGGAAAGGACTCTCTCCGGCAAAACGCGGGGCAGCTGCGGAATCAGATGTGGCCAGGGCAAAGACGGTTGGATGCAGTGGGGCGGTCAAGTTCTTTGCGACATCGATGGTCAAAACTGGAGGGAGAGCTTGAGAGACTCCAGTTTTTTTCTTTGCCCTTCGGATTTCCTCCTCTGTACCTTGTGTGCTGCGCTCCTCTTTTGCAGACATCTGCTGAGGCTTCTCTCCCATTTGCTTCTTCCTCACAATGTACGGAAGAGTGCCGGAGAGGACCGCGAGCATACAGTGAAGTGCTGGTGTGGAAGTCAACGGGGGAGACGGAAAATGGAAGTAGTCCTCGCACTTTCCTTCAGTGTACATCCGGATGCACCACAGCATCACTGCAATCATCGACAACAAACGTTCTCTCTCTCTCTCTCTCTCTCTCTCTCGCGCGCGCGCGCGCGCGCGCGCGCGCGCGCCCGCTCTCTCGCACACACACACACTCTTTCACAGACTCAGACACAGACACTCACTTTCAAACACACACTCACATACACACACACACACACGCACACACACACACACACATACACACACCACAATATAAGCAAAGTCACTAGCCGCCCCCACAGAACTCCACTGCAGCACAAGTGATGGAACACAGGAAGGAAATCTCTGCAATTCGTTGGGGACCTACTTTGTCTGAAGGACCTGCGCCAGGAATCCTTCCAAAACTGTTCGTTCCCACAGGGTCCCTTGTATCCTTTCTCATTCTCTCTCGTTCTGTCGATCTTCTGCGATCTTCTCTTCTCCTACTGTTTTTGTTCTCAAACGGTCTCTCTCTTCGTTTTGGTACCATCCAAATGAACTCAATGCATGCCAGTGAAAAAAGCCACAGACAGACAGACAGACAGACCTTTGAGATACTCCCTCAGTGCCTCAGATCCAATCATCCCGAGAATATTCTCATCAAAAGTTTCCACAGAAGGCCAACGAGAGGCATTCACGTACAGAGAACTGGGAGGAGCCTGGTGGCCTTCTCCTGGATCAGCCTCACGCTTTTGGAATTCTGTTCCCTTCCCCCCCTCTAGATGGCTCTGTACAGTAACTTCGTTGTCCTCCCCGATTCCCTCTGTGTCCATGAGAACCACAGAGGGCTCCCCAATCCCTGTGTCGCCTTTTGCCTTCAAGTCTTTCTCTACCTTCAAAGAGGAAAAACGGAGGGAAAAAGGCACAAAGAAAGAAGGGAAACACGCATGCGTCAACGAGGACCAGCAGGAACAGTTTCTTTCCCACCTCGTGCAATCAATTTTTTCATTTGTCTGTTTGACTGACTGCCTGTGCTCCCGTTGATACCCTCCCGGCCCCTCTCCCTTTGTTTCGTTTGACTCTAACTTTCTCTATCGGAGAACAACTAACTTCATTGGTCTGACTGACCCCCAGCTGCAGTATACACGAGAGAGCGAGCACAGACACACAGATACACAGACACAGACACAGACACAGACACACACATACACACACATACACACACACACACACACACATACACACACACACACACACACACACACACACACACATCGAAGGACGGACGGACCCTGTCTCGGATTTGCTCCAGACCCTCAGGGGTTAGTGCTGCGTGTCTCTGGGAAGGCACCCTCCAGAGGATGCTCTCGTCTTCCCCTCCGAATCCCTCTGGAGGCCAGTGGAGTTCTTCCCCTCCAGCCTCCCCCATTCGTTCTTTCAGTTGACTGAACCAGTGAAGCAGATAGGCTTGTCTCTGGACTCCTTGGAGTTGACCAGCCGACCCCAACACGCCAACCATCTGGATCCCTCCATGCATATGTGTATCGCACATGTTATGCAACAGTTGCAATAGCGTATTGCAACACATGTGCAACACTCAAACAACAGTTCACGCGGAGAATCTGGATCCCGTAATGCAAGGTTAGAAGAAACGAGACGGGATGCACATGATGGTTCATCTGAATAGAAGGGCGCCAAGTCGATTCAAACACAGTCAAGATGCACGAGGGCTGGAGAGGACGCCTTTCAATTGGATCTTGTTCTGTTCGTCTCAGGTAGGCACAGAGGCAGGTAGAAATGGGAGAGAAGGAACTTGTTTGTGTGTGTGAATTAGTGGTGAAGGCTCGTCTCTGAAAGTCTCGTGTCACTGCGAGAGTCGGCAACCTTGATTGAAGTTTGAGGCAGCCGGGCGGGCGGGCGGACCTGTTTGAAAGCGCCTTGTCGTGCAGACTTGAGACATGTCCCCACGCCTTGAAAGGAAAGTGAGTAAGTCGGCGGAGAAGTCCCCGTCTCAACGGATGATTCGAGGGTTTCTGTTTGGTTCGTCTCTGGCCACCACCGGAGAATTGATGCTCCAGCGACGCAAACCGAGAGTCGAGCTGCGAACCTACCATCAGGGAGTTCTCGGTAACTCCAGTCACTCAACTCTCTTGCTCTGGTACTGGAGGTCCAGTTCCAGTAGCCCTCTCCTCTTGAGAAGTCCGGAAATCGGAGGGGTAAGTCAACGAAGAAGTCGTTTGACGAGGACAACCACCTCGACTCTCTTTCTCGTAAGGTCTGCATTCGTCCGTCGTTCGGTGTGTGAATAAATTGGTGGGGGGCGTGAGTTTGTGAGCGGATACACACACGCATACGTCTGGTGATGTTAAGACTTTGGGCAAAAAGGAAAAGGGAGAAGGGAAAAAGAGAAATTGTGGAAATAGGCGATAAATACATAACGAAATTAAGTAAAGAAACAAAAACGGAGGAATGGAAGAAGGAAGCAAGGAAGAAGGAAAAGAAAGAAAGAAAGAAAGAAAGAAAGAAAGAAAGAAAGAAAGAAAGAAAAAAAGATAGATAGAAAACAAGAAAGAAAGGAAAGAAGGAAGGAACGAAGGGAGGAAGGAGGGAAGGAAGGGAGGGAAAGAAGACAGAAGGGAAGGAAGGAAGGAAGGAAGGAAGGAACGAAGGAAGGAACGAAGGAAGGAAGGGAGGACGAGAGATGACAGTTCCAGCAGAAGCTCATGCATGCACTGCATGAGCTCAATGCGTGCCGGCATACACCATTCGCTCGATTCGATCTAAGTAAGCGATGTACCGCATCAGTCCCCCGCGCCCTCTGTAAGAAGAGAGGAAGGTGGAGTGCAAGAGACAAGCTCACGCTGGCAGTGCACCAAAGGGGGCACGCAGAGAAAGAGCAAAAAAATGACACAAATGACAGACAAAGAAGAAGGAAAGGAGACGGGAACGACGGGAAGCCTGTCACAGCCTGGATCCCCCTCTTTCTTTCTCTTTACAAACAAACTAACCGCTCTGATGCGATTCGAGAAGAGGGACTCTTCGTTTGCCAAGAGGCCTGAAGAAACCGACTCTTTAGCGGACCGACGCAGCTGCAAGCGCCAACAGAAGATGAATCTTGATTTATAGTCGATTCTGTGAGTTTGAACTCACATAAGTGCTTCTACCAACACACCCAGCAGAAGAGCGCAAACTCAGGTGCAAGAGACATCACAAAGGACGCCAAGAGGATGAAAGAAGAATGCAGCTGCCTGCCAAAAGAGAAGGACTGGAAGGCATAACCACTTGAAAGAATTGCCAGGGCGAAACTTTCATTCAAACAAGAATGTCACGAAGAGGCCGGTGGTTGAAAGAGGAAGGAAAAGAGAAACACAAAGTGACTCGGGGCGATGACGCACGCACATTTATCTCTGCATGCATGAGCACATGCATCAATCACAGATCGAGTCTCTTAATTTTGCGAAATTGATCGCAACTTCGGTCGATCAATCAGCCTTTTTTCTTCTCGCCCCCCCATGTAGGGAAGGTCCTTTCCGTCCCGTCCCGCCCGCCTTCTGTCTGACATTGTCAAAGGTCCTCGACACGATTGTTCTCTCCAGCTGCCTTTCAAGCTCTTTCCCCGTTGAATTTTCTGGCCCATCTCCAAGCAGGACCGAGGTCAGCACTGAGGAGTCCACACTTCGAAGTGACGAGCCAAGAATGTGACCCCCGTGACGCATCTGTTCCGGTGCATCCCACAACTTCCCCCCACGAGTATGACCCAGAAGCCGCTCGTATCTGCATGCAGGGTCGAGAGAAAGAAAGGAAGGCACAAACAAAGGGGTGCAGACCGTTTAATTCTCTGTCGCTGCCCTCACGGCATACGGAGGGAGAGACGACCTCTCGCGGCAAAGACGGTCCACACGCCACGAGAACGCAGAGGGAAAAACAAAAGAAAGAAAGAACGAAAGAAAGAAAGAATTTCCAATGGAGGACCCAGCGGGAGTAGGAGAGGGGGTGGACACAAGCAGAGAGAGGAAGTACTGAAGGAAGAAAGTTTGAACGTGCGTGCGTCAAGAAAGGCTAAGTAACAGCTTGGCCTTCGTCTGTTTTTTCGGCCTCAGGCTTCCCTTCCCTTCCATAGCTGTCCTGTCCTGGATGCCCTCTTTCCGTGCAGCTCTTTCGTCGTTGCCACTTTCCCTTCAATTGCTTCACATAGCTTGCCTCACATCGATTTCTTTCTGTCTATGTGTCTCTTTCTCTTTTCTGATCGACGAATCTGCTGTCTGTCTGTGTGTGAGAGAGAGGGGGGGGTGGGAGAGCGGGAGATGAAGACAGACAGACGGAGAGACACAAAAACAGGCAGAGACAGGGAGAGGGAAAGAGGGGGCTGATATGATGATCTGTCTGACCGACCGACCTCTCGAGTCCCTTCCTGAATGAGTACCCTTCCCGATGTGGCAGGGAGGGAATGTAGTCGTTCCCGTTGGCCATCATCAGAAAAGACAAGTCGAGACGGAGACGTTGCCTGTCTACGTCCTCTGCAATCAATCGAACAAACAAAAACAGGAGATACAGACAGACAGGGAGCAGGACAGACAGACAGATAGACAGAGAGACAGACAGATAGACAGACCATATGTTTCAGACAGACACACACACACACACACACACACACACACAAAAACAGCAAGAAAGAACGACAGACAGCAAGAAAGAAAGAAAGACAGAGAGAAAGGGAGAAACACACACAGACGTGCGACTCCGCCAACACGCTGTCACCAATTCATCATTCCCAATTCCCTTTTTTTTGGTTGGTCTGTGTATCTTCCGCTTAACTTTCTTTGTGACGAATTGACTCGTTTTCTCTCTGTCTTTCTGTCTGAATGTCCGTCTCTCTTTCTGTCTGTGCCTATCTGCGTGTGTGAGTGCCATGCTGTTGTTTTTCTTTCATACCGAATTGTCCTGTGGTCCTCTTTCATTCATTCGTCAGGTGAAAACCAACGTCATTATGCGGATGGATCGACTGACTTGGAAACCGTTTTTCGATCAGTTCCTCAAATTTTCTCAAACTGTATTTTCGGTTCCCTTCGGAGTCTATCCACAAATTAGCACTGAATGGAAGGGCGAGTGCAAGAACGAGAAGGTCCGCATCGCCTCCAAGTACCACAATGGAATCCATTTTGGTAAAGCAGAACGGGAGACGACGGAGAAAAGAAGCAGCTCTCGTCCTTCGACCGAATTCTGTTTGAGGATTCAGGAATGAGTTCAAAAAATCCATCAACTTCAGTTCTCCTTCGCCGTAAGAGTCGGCCCCGCTCACAAAAATCGCTCGGAAAGGAAAATTTTGACTTTGCTCCGCGGCCCATTTCTTGATAGTCTCTGTGCACATTTCCATGAAAGGAGTGCCGGGCGTTATATCCGCAATCGAGACCAAGAAATCCTCTCCCGCCTCTTCCTTTTCTTCAACTTGCCGGCTCTGAGTCTCGATTCCCACCTCATCCTCCTCTTTCTCTTCTTCATCTTCTCTACATACCTGATCATCATCTTCTTCTTCAAGCTCTGTATCCCCCTCAGCCTCTTCTTGCTCCCATGCGAGATCAGAAGAGGACACCAACCCCTCCGCCCCTCCGTTCTCGTTTTCAATTCCAGATTCGGATTCAAACACCAAGGGCGAACCGGCACGCTTCAAATATTCTTCTCCACTCTTTGTCTTCCGCTGCGCCTTAAACCTCCTCTCTCTCTGTTGCATCAACTTGGCAACGGGTGCAACGCCGTCTGCAGTCATCGTCATCGATGTATGGATGTATGTGTAGGTGTATGCATGTAAGTGTGTGTTTGTATGTGTATGTGTATGCATGTAAGTAAGTGTGAGTGTGAGTGTGAGTGTGGGTGTGAGTGTGAGTGTGCGTGTGTGTGTGTGTGTGTGTGTGTGTGTTTGCGTGCATGTTCGTACGTATGTATGTATGAATGTAGGTGACCGTACGTCCGTACGTCAGTGTGACCGTACGTCCGTACGTCAGTATGGATGCTCTCTTCCCAGCAATATCCCTCTCTTTCTCCTTGTCCGCATGGATGTCTGTACTGGTTCGTGTACGCATACATGTTACATGCATGCGTGTACGCAAGTACATGGCGAGCCCGTGTGTGCGCCTGTCTGTCTGTGTGTATTCATACACGTACACTCCCTCGACTTTCTTTCGAGAAGGCCCCATTCAACGGTTCGATTCAACTTAGTGACATTGACTGACCGACTGCGAGGACGATGGACTTCCTGGGTCGTTTCCTTCTCACGGCTGTGGTGAGCTGATAGACAAGTTTGGACCTCACAGAAGAGGCAGGCACCCCACTGTTCCCCTCAAATTCTGGGGCCCCTGAGCGGGGTTCCTTCAGTTTCCCTTTCTGGTCCTTGCGAGCATTGTGGAGGGCCTGTATGGAAATGAAGGGCAGGGATGCATGGGTTTTTTGGGGTGGCTGGAGAGACGGAAGAGGAGGTGGCGTTCGGGAAGAGAAGGCCATCCGGAGACACCGGAAGATCAAAGACATGGAAGCAGAGGGGAAAGGAGACGGGACAGCAGAATATAATGCACAGGCTTCTTTTGCACAATTGAAGGGACAGATCGAGCTAGACGGGTGACAAATTACAAAACCGGGATGCGAGAGGAGAAAGGGCGGGTAGAGAGACGAGGGAGGGTGATGGGGGTCTCGAGGGTCAGTGCGGAAATAAAACGGAAGAGGAGACACGAAAAGACCAAAGGCAAACAGACGGGAAGGGAGATGGGGATAAAACGGAGACGGAGACGCCAAAAGACCCACAGCAACCGACTTTGTGGAGGAGACTGTTGACGTCAATGAGCAAGTGGTCTACTTCCGGAAGCTGCTGGACCTTCACATATTTGAAGTGCGATTCGATCTCTTTGTGGAACCCGTCGATGCCTCCAGAGGTAGGTCGAACAAGGAGAAGGAGACTCAAGAGAGCCAAGGACCCCATGGAGACAACACATAACATTTTCCTGTACACGGAGACAGACGGGTACTCAGAGCATGGGCAGCTTGCACAACCAAGATGGATCAATCAAGACAACGAATTGTTCCAGATTGCCCGACCAGCAAGGCTGATCAACTCTGCACACCGAGCGGGCTTTCTCTGTGTACGGTCAGCTAGCTAGCTGAAGTCTAACAGAAAAGAAGAACCAGGTGTGTTCGATCCGACTCGCGTAGACGGATTTGCAGGACTGTTTCAGGAGTTGCCCGGGGACTCGCCCCCAGCATTCGGCGCGGTCCACTTTTTTCGAGGCCGGCCTTTGGGCCCCTCAATTTTCGCCATGC
>JAHBMJ010001130.1:0-35449 GCA_018398765.1 Chromera velia | reverse complement strand
TACTATGGACGTGCAGGGAAAAATCAGATGCTTCGTAAGAAAGCAACATGTCTCGTTTTTGTAGAAACAGAAGGCTGCCTTGTCGATCACCTTTTTGGTTGATGATTTTGTTTTGCTGTTTCCTCTTCCCCAAAGCAGCTCATTCCACTGCAACTCTCTACAGTGGGTGCTCGCCGGACAACAAGCGACTCCTGCAATGCTGCGAGTCCTTGACGGTAAGTGCGAGAAGTCCACCTGCCCAGCAGAGATCGGTGACCATCGCGACGGGGAGAGCGCCGAGGCCTCACAAGGTCAGCAGTCGTCCGTCAGAGACCTCGGTTCTCTGGTTTTCTCCCAGTATCCATTTTTTCCCGCATGCGTGTGTGACCGTCAACTACCTGTGTGGCTGTGTTTCCCGTATGGGCGCGTGCGTACGCCTGGTCGATTTGCAGGTCGGTCGGTTTTCCGCTCATTTGTGAGCTGTAGTCGAGACCGGTCTGCTTCTTTGCTGTTCTCATCATGTCTCGTTCCGTTCGCTCCTTCCCGCTCTTTGCCTGTCCGTGGCCGTCTCTGTGCCCGGTTCCACCTGTATCTTGTCGTACTGAGTACATGGGTGCCTGTTGCAGAGTGGACGCTGTCGAATAAAACGAAGAACCGGCATACCCACACATACTACGGGAACACTTCCGAGTGGAAGGAGAAAAAGGATGCCGTCATTGCCTCTTCCTTCTGCAAGGGCCCAGACAAGCTGCTCCTGCGCCCCCTCAACCCGGTCCACTTTCAAGACTGGGACACCGACGACGTGAGGGCCGATGCACAGAAGGAACGCATGGTAGAGAACTTGCTCTTCATTGCCAAGCACCCTCTTCCTCAGGCACCGGCAACCAGCTCCGGTCAGTCAGTCCAGACTGTCTTTCTAAAGCTGACGTCTCCCTTTTCCCGTGTTACCTCCCCCCCCGAAATTTCTCCAGCATACATCAGTCACCGCCATCTCTTTAGATCGACTTCTTTTTTTGGCGTGCGTTCGTGCGTGACCATCAGCTCCCTGTGTGGCTGCGCTTCCCGTATGTGTACGTGCGCGTGCCTGGTCGATTCGACGTGTCCAGCTCTGCTAGATTGAAGTATGCGTGCGAGTCCGGGGTCGGTGCATCATGGATGGTCGCGGAAGTCAGCTAGACGGGAGCAGGCCGAACGAAAATTTCTCTAGCATGCTGTAGACTGACGTGCCATAAGGGTGTCTGCAGGCCTTCCCCTTCTCTTCTTTGCTGGAACAAAAATTTCCCCAGCATACGTTGTCGAGACTTCATTTTGCGTCCTGGTCCGATCGATCGACCCTCTGCTGTTCTCACCGCATCTCGTGATTGGCTTTCTTGTCGACTTCCCTTCTTCTCTCCCTCCGCCTTGCATTCCATTGTTCCTGACCGTGTGCGAGGTGCAGAGTGGGCGCTGTCGAACAAGACAAGGAACCGGCTCACCCACATGTACAACGGGAACACCGCTGCCGTGGCTGCGGCCACCTGCCCCCACGGATTCTCCCGGAAAGAGCTTCTGGGTGAACCCATGGACCTGACTAAGGCCAACGAACCGTGCTTGTCCCCCTGCACGCTGTTGAAGAAAGACCACCCGCCTGCCTCGGCACCTAACGGTGAGCCTGTCGTCTCCGAAGCTCACGGCTTTCCCTTTCCCCATTTTTCTATCCTCATCTCTCCCCGAAATTTCTTCAGCATACATCAGTCACCGCCATCTCTGTAGATCGACTTCTTTTTTTGGCGTGCGTTCGTACGTGACCATCAGCTCCCTGTGTGGCTGCGCTTCCCGTATGTGTGCATGCGTGTGCCTGGTCGATTCGACGTGTCCAGCTCTGCTAGATTGAAGTATGTGTGCGAGTCCGGGGTCGGTGCATCATGGATGGTCGCGGAAGTCAGCTAGACGGGAGCAGGCCGAACGAAAATTTCTCCAGCATGCTGTAGACTGACGTGTTGTGAGGGTGTCTGCGGGCCTTCCCCTTCTCTTCTTTGCCGGAACGAAAATTTCTCCAGCATGCGTTTGGTGTCTCCAGCTTGAAGTGCCGAGAGCGGTGTGTGATCGAATGGCTGGCTGTTGGTTCTATGGGTGTTCGGTGCACAGGCGTACGTGCGTGGCTCAAGGTCGCTTCGCGCATGCCGAGAGCTGTGTGTGATCGAATGGCTCCAATTTTCGTCTCTTTTATCGCGCCGGGTTCTCTTTGCTGTCTCGCATGGCAGTGCGTGCAATTTCGCTGCAGAGCGTCGTTAGCATCTATCGGCCAGGGTCATCAAAGCAGGCTCCTACATGGGTTTGCGCAAGTCCCTCTTCGCCGCTGCCGAGCAAAACCATGCCTTCGCTCCTTCAAACGGCGGGGTGAAATATGACCCGTTGCCCCCATCATCCTCTTCTGATCTGACACTAGATCTGTTCTTCGAGACGAAGACAAAAGCGCTGGACATAGAAAGCAGCATCGGCTGAGAAGTTCGTCGTTTCGGGGTGGATCCGGAAAACCTGGTCCTCATCGTGCCAGAAGAGCAGGCGATGCCTGCAAAGCGGGTTTATGAACGTGACTGTTCTCCAACCGAGACTCCAGAACGAGTCCAGAGCGAAGGAGTGGAGAGCTTGCCGGAGTCAGATGCGTTCCACAGTCAGTTGACCCGCGATGACATCGCGGTTGAGTCTTGGTTCACATTAGCGGACTGGACCGCCATTGCCTCAAGGCCACACTGGGCTCATCTGCTAGAGAAGGAAATGTGCAAAGGCCCCGAAGCGAAGCTCATGAAGGACCCGGGGAATCGCATTGTCCTGCCCACGCAACCCCGCGATCTTTACGACGGACGCACAGCGCAAAATGTGCCGCTGCTGACCATCTTTTTAGCAGACCAACAGCCGGACGGAGAGGCAGATTCCAGTGGCCGATCTGAGGTTTCTATCGTCATTGAGTTACGCTACCATGAAATGCTGCTATTTTATCTCCCGTGGTTCCGAAATACGCAAGACATCACAGTGCAGGGCGGGCGTCCTCGGTTCCTTGCGACATTGAGAAAGCTCAATGTGGGAGTCTTTAAGGAAGAGCTTACTAGAAGACATGGGAGGACCATGCTGATTTGGAACTAGCGTTGATTTTTTTCTGTCAAGGAACAATCAAAATGACTGATCGACAAGAGCTGTTACGATTGTGTATCTAGAAAAGCAAGCATATGTGTATAAAAAGTACATATCGAGTCGTATGCGTGCGTGCCTGCATGCGTATGCCTAGTTGATTCGACGCGTCCAGCTCTAGTACCAGATTGAAGTCTAGATTGAAGTATGCGTGCGAGTCTGGCCAGGTCGGTGCATAATGGATGGTTGCGGCGAAAGTCAGCTAGCTAGGCGGGAGCGGGTCGAACGAATGTCGAACGATGATTTTTCTATACAACATGCATTGATGTGCCTGCGTGAGGGATCGTGAGGGTGTGCATGTGGCGGGTTCGGGGTGTCTGCTTTATTTTTTGCCGAGGAAAGCATATGTAAGGTTATACTGTGCTGTTAGGAGTAACTAACTTAGTTTGGTTATCTAGCTAGGCGGCCGTTAGGCCGCTTGGTAACCAGTTTTACGGTTAGTATTGGTTATGGTAATCATTAGTAATCATGCAGACTCACATTGATTACCGTTGTTTTGGTAGCCAAAACAGTGGTAATCGTTCTTTTAAACTGAATAAACTAGTGGGTAAATCGAGTACCAAAGATAACTGTATTGCAAATATCTCTTATATGTCCACAAATGTATGCAAGTGAAAGTCAATTTTTTGATATCATAGAAATAACTTAGTCAAAAAAAGTTTAAAAATATTTTTTTTTATGTTGTACTACGTTGTAGTACACAGTGTTTAAAGATTTGTTTGAATCTTCTATAGTAGATACTGCATGATCCAATATATTTAATTGATCGGTTGTCGAAAGTGCAAACGAAGGAACAGCTTGGGTTGGTTAAAACCAGTGAGAGAGTGAAAGAGAAAGAGAGTCTCACAGAGGGACTGATGATTCGAGAGAGAACCAGAGAGAGAGCTAGAAGAGACGAATATATTTTTTTTTTTTTAGCCTGCGGCGGGCTCGTAAGCCGTGCGTGCCGTGGCACGCATGCAGGGACCATCAGATACTTGTATGCTGTAAATCTCTCTCTCTCTCTCTCACATATAAAAATCGACCTGAAGTTAGCATTTCAAGTTGCCCGGTGAGTTGTCTTCGGAAGAGACGAGACTAGCTCCTTTGAATTGATGGTTATATTTGGTCACAATCGGTTGAGTGCAATCTTAAGCTTTATACAATATGCACCCGAGGTCTCTTCAGAGGTAGTCAAAATCACTGAGACCAGATTTAACCATGCAGGTGAGACCAGGTCGATCTCGACTCTGGCATGGAGTTTGGCTGACAGAATGTAATCTACACCTTGATTGTACATATTTTGATCACCCAATTTGAGCACGCTTTAGAGTTTTCTACCACATATTTGATGGACTTAGAGATACCTAAAGTCCAGCCCATTGTTTTAAATGAACCTGACAGTGTGCATATAACCGGTGGGAGGGGTAGATTCGAGAGTCTGACCGGGTCTCGACTCTGGCATGGAGGTTAGCTGACAGAATGCAATCTACACCTTGATTGTACATGTCTTGATCACCCAATCTAAGCACGCTTTAGAATTTTCCGCCACATATTTGAGGGACTTAGAGATACCTAAAGTCCAGCCCATCATCCTAAATAAACTTAACAGTGTGTATGCAGCCGGACCGATTCTCTGAATCTGTCTGGGAATGGGTTTTCAGTCGGGAGGACGGGGAAACCTACAAGGATCCTAACTCCTATTGCTCTGTGGGTGTCTTGGTTCTCGTCGTCCACCTATTGGAAGGCCTTCTCTACATCCACCCTATGGATCTGCATCGGCGGGTCTAGGCCTAGCATGTAGACGAAGGAGATATTGAGACCGACAAGACTGGGTACCCCTGCATACGTATCGATCGGTTTCATGTCTCTGCTTCCTTTCACAAACATCCTTGCCTTCCCTTTCTCCTGCTCTCCCTTCTTCTTGATACCTAAGTTCTCCCCCATGTTTATGATATATGCAACCTAGCTCCTGCTCACCTTCCCTCCGATTACCCCGTTGACATGGGCCGTTGTCGAGAATTCTCACAAATTCATCAAGTCGGGCGGCCTCCAACTTTCCTGCTCTCACTTTTTCCACAGTGGTAGGGCACATTGAAACACCGTTTGTGAAGCTAGTGGCCATGGCAGCGGGTGGGATGCCTTCATCTTCACTTCCTTTCCTTTCTCTGCTACCTCCTCTAGCTCCCTTTTCCTCTTTCCCATCTCCTTTTCCCTGTTTGTCTTCATCTGCTTCCTTCGAAAAGACCATGCTCCCCATCTCTCCGTATCCTTGGTGTCCCTCACTGACGGCTACGGATGATGCCGCGCGAGCTGTTGCTACGCTGACTAACACCTCCGTTTTGCCTTTAGCCTTTCTCTGCCCCCGCGTCTCCACTCCTACAGCTGTTGAAGGCCTAATATGCGCATTTGCCCTTGAACGCGCTTTGGAGGCCGTGGTGTTTGTCATGTAAGACGGCTGCTGTGCTATGACCGATTCTCTTCCTTCCGACACTGGGTTGAGAGCAGACAGACTCTGAGGTGCCTGTCCCACTGGAGACCCACTAACTGCCTGAAGCGAACGCTAATTCCCATCCCTCAAGTGCCGGATCAGGACTGGTGACTGCGGTGGTAAGTCCTGAAAGGACGGACGGAAAGTAGCTGGAACTGCACCGGATCGACTTCTTCCTGCTGGTTGAAGGAGAGGCTGAGCCCCGGACGATGACGCCAGCGAATTTGGCACCGAAATCTGGGTGTTTGCAGACCCCAGGGCCTGCATGCGGCTGACAGTGTCAGGGTTACTGAAGGAACTGCTTGTGACACGGGTGCCTGCTATTGCAGAGCCTACATCTCTAGCCTACATCTGCTGCTGTGCTTGGCCTTGCTTCTGAGCCTGGGCTTACTGCTGCAAGGTGACGAGGTCATTGCTGCTCTCTGTTTTATTCTTTGCAACTGTTCCTTAGAACTGTTCCATCACCTCTGTTCCCTCATCGCTCTCACTCTTTTCACCGTTAGTCTGCTCCTGCTCTTGCTCAGACTCTGAGGGGACTGGGATTTCTTCTAGCTCCTGAGGATATTGGATCCACTCTCCTTCTGTAGCTTCCGGCTCCCGACCTGTATCTATGGAACCTGCAAGCACAGGACTGGAGGCGGGGTCACCTCTATTGTACCCCCATTCAGAAAGGATGCCTTTTCGACTGACTAAAACATGACAGAATGCACAGAGCACATGACAAATGGGATACCCTCAACCGCAAATTCTACCACCCTGCATGACTGACTGACGCTAGTGACTGACGCGACTCCCTGTGGATGTAGTTCCCCCGCCTTTCCAGAAGGTCTGCCGTCTTCCTGGCCATCTTCGGTATATGCGGTTTGAAGACAACCTGATCTTCACACACAAAACGGAGGTCCTGGTATAAGGCATACTTCTTGTTGTGAGGCGATGTGCCGATCTCGAAACTATACAGCGCTCGATATGTCTACACAACTCCGTCCACTATAGCTCGGGAATGAGCTCATGGGGCCAGTTAAACTTTTTAACTCTGAGCATTGTTGATGTCAGAGAGCGAATAATCTTGATCACATTCTCAGCAGGGCCCTGGGAGGGAGAGTGGCGGAGAGTGGTAGGGTGCACTCTTGTCGAAGTGCGTGAATGGCATCACTTCCTTCATCTTCATACTCTTGAGGAGTGCTTCGTTATCACTGTAAAACATCTTAGGATGATTGTACGGTGGTAGGAGGAGACTTCGATTCTCTGCAGTGAAGCGGACATAATGATCGGGTGTGTCCCGTTTCATATCAAAGGCCATCATATCGATGTCACAAGAGTGAGTCTCGGCAATGACTGAGATTAGGTAGCCCTCGATATTCCCTACGTCCCCATAAATCAACTCCCCATACCTCTGTATCTCCTTCTGCCTTCTGTCAGGGACAGGCTCAGGCATGTGGTAGGTTGCATTCCTCTTTTCATACAAGTTCACACAGACTGCACGCTCTCCACACTTCTTTCCTCACCTTTTGTGATACGGAGACATCTAGCGAAGACATTTAAAGTCACATTTCTTTCTTTCTTTCAGCATTGCTACAATTTGGTTGACATCGCAATGAACTAACTGCGCATGCTAAGCCATGAGTTCGTTGGGATCCGTTGGGATCCTCAATCAGTCTGCCTCTCTTCCCCTCTCGATGTCTTTCACTTTGAACAGCTTGGCAACGTACGCATTCACCTCAAGCGACGGCTGCTAACGGCAAGCCTTAGGACGTTACCCCAGCGGGGCCATCAATGATATGAGATAAGGGAGATTCAAGCCCTCGCCTCCTTAAAGAGCGGTGATTTCGATTCTGATCGGCTGCCCCCCTTAGTCGATCAATGTGACATAGTTGGCCCCCTACAGTGGGCCCAGCAGGCCATCATCAATAACTACCCCTTTCCCCCTCAGCAGATATCTTATCTTCATCCCTTTTTTGTGATGTACTCAATTGCATCGACATCCTCTATCTCACCTGTCTCCCACCGTCTGTCTATCATTTGGACTGCCCCATACAATCCGACCCCCAATCCCCTTGCGTTCCTGTCTGTCGTACTCATCACCAAATCGATTGGTACCTCCCACAGAATCCTGTCAGAGTCAACTGTGTCCCTGCAGAAGAGGCAGTGACTAGCACAGGAGTCTGGGTGAAGTTTCTCATCATACCCCCCTGTGTTGGTGTTAGAATCCTCATCCCCGTCCACCGTAGATGCGACGGTCATCCATGACTCCAGGAACAGGCCTGCAGAGAGTGATCTAGGGGATTCCACAGATTATGTACTTATGAAATATTGGTAGGGATTTTTAGCTTGCGAAAGTTTGGTAAACTTAAGCGAAAGTTTGGTAAAAGTTTAAAGCTAGGTTTAAAGCTTGTGAAATTTTGGTAAAAGATGATAAAACAGGCATCACAAAAATTTTTTTGCCTGCAACGCACTCAAAAACACTTCAAAACTGAATAATAAAAACAACTTTGGGTATCATTAATAAGCAAACACTGTATTTAACAATGGTTAACCTGTTTTTTGAGAATAAAAAAAAATCTATGAGAGTGTTGCATACTGTTATATACGTGTTGCACACTGTTGCACACGTGTTGCACGGTGTTGCAAATGTGTTGCACAGGTATCATAGAGGCTTACTGGACACTGGCTGGCGAAAGTTTGGTAGCTAGACGAAACTTTGGTAAAAGTACCACGTGTGAGCGAAATTTTGGCAAGGTTTTAACGCTAGTGAAACAATGTTTCGCCAGTGTATGACCCATGGGGGATTCGGTGTTTTTTTGGATATCCGACTGTCGGCCGATAGGGGGATAATTTGCCCTGCCACCGCCTATCATTGTCCTTGTAGATTCTATACCTGGATGCACTGTGTACATAGATGCAAGTGGATACACTGGCTGAATAGAGGCATGAAGATAGATAGTCTGCATGGAAGCAGGTGGAATTGTTGATGGATTCTGTCCTATGGGTTGTCTTCCTACATCCTCACTGCCTAGACAGTACTTGGCAAAGAAAAATCTATCCCAAACGGTCTCCAATATCACAACGGTCTCCAAAATTATCATATCTATCAAGCATTTTTACGTATTAAACAATGATTAAAAACTTAAAACAAAGAGTTTTAAATGGTTTGAGAGTGTCATTAAGTATTTTTTAAATGATAGTTAGTAAGAGAATTTTATATTAATTTGATTTATGATAACTCTAGTAATAACTATATGTATTTAAATTCAATTTATGATTTTAAGTTTTTAACTCTCTAAAATATTCTCTTTACAATAAATTGATCTTAAGGTTTTACCAAAAAGATTGAAAACGTGTGAAACA
The DNA here is from genome assembly GCA_018398765.1 of Chromera velia. Classification (NCBI taxonomy): domain Eukaryota; family Chromeraceae; genus Chromera; species Chromera velia. The sequence goes on along the minus strand of JAHBMJ010001130.1, from coordinate 26,487 downwards.
TAGTGTAAAGCTTTTATGAGCATCATAATTGATTTTATTAATATGTTATTTTATATATATATACATATATATATATATAATATATATATATATATATATATACATATATATACTACTGCGTGCTAGACTGTATGAGGACTACAAATCATGAGTAGAACGCTCATAACATTGGCTATGAGCTGAAGTTACTGTTTTAGTGTAACACCGCAACAACCAGACAACGAAGTTGTTCACGACTCAGATAACAATTTTTTTTTATGTCACCGAAACAATGATCAACATTTTCAAATTAGCTTTCAGTGCACATAACCTGTCAGTGAAGGCCTGTATGCATATGGATCTGCCAGTGCGCGCACGTGCATGTGGAGACACACACATATACAGATATGTACACACAAAGGGAACGGGCCGGGGGGAAAGGGGAAGTGGGAGGATCCTAGGAGGATGATAAGCCGGCAGAGAAACCTTGGGCATGAAGGAGAGACCGAAAGGTAGAAAGAGAACGAGTACCTGCACCGCAGACACGTGTACAAGCACGTAAACGCGAACTCAGACAAGCTGGCTCACAGAAAAGCAACAATACGCCTTCATTCTTTCTAAAAGAGATAAGCGTCATGAGCCTTAACAAAGAAAAGGATAGAAAGACTGTGTTGCATTGCGTGCATACCTTCATATACTCACACACGCACATACACACATATACACATATATATACACACACACATATACACACACATACTTATATTCACTTTCTCTCCCTCTCTCTCATACCGATCTGTCTCTCTCTCTCTCTCTCTCTCTCTCACATACACACACACACATACACACACACATACACATACACACACACATACACACATACACACTCTCACATACACATATACATAGCGTGACATAGGCATGCACACACATGCACGTATGTGCATGAACACATGTACACGGAATACACGATCACATGGACTACTAGCAGTACTATGCTCCTTTATTGTTCAAACAAATACAGGCAACAAAATGCAGTGCCAGAAGCAACACGTAAACTTCCAAGACAAGGAGACAAATAAAACACACGGATGGATATCCCTTTTTACATACTCATACTCTTTTACACATATACATACACACACATACATACACATATATATACACATACACACACGCACGCACGCTGTACCTATAGCGTTGTACACACCTAATATATACACGTGCAGAGACAGAGAAAGACTTAAAAACGAAATCAAAATGGTTAACAAAAAGGCAGCCTAGAGTTCCAGAGCCTGGTAGACCAAGCATAAGCCACTGACATAAAGGCCTAGCTCTAAACCCACCTTCTACAGGGGCTATCTGGGATGGTCCCTCCATATACTTCGAAATGGACTTAACTGCATTTATATTTAGAAGACACACATATGAAGAAGAGTTCATAGATGTATCAAGAACAGAAACAGGCAGATAGAAGAAGAATTAAAGGCCCAGAAAACGAATTCAAAACGTTTTACAACAATCTAGCTATTTTTTTCTGCATGTGTACAAGCAGATCGAAAATACGAGGCGTGCAAGGTGCAACCAGGGTTGTCGATTTTTCTGGTAGTAAAACAAACTGATTACCGGTCAACCGGTAATTACCGGTAGAGTGGCCAGCCACCAGTAAAAAGTTTGGTAAAGGCTGTAAAAATAAAGTATAATTCAAAACCATAGTTTAAAAAATCTATTTACAATAATAAGCATTTTTTAAAGCATTTTAAGTTATTTGTTCGTTCATTTATACGGTCTAACTAGGTTTGACAGTCATTTACGTGTTGTAAATTAAGTTATCTATGGTTTAAGTGAAACACTAAAGTGCAGCCATGCTGTTTTAAATGATAAAACTGGAAAAACGGATTGCTATTGGCCTTAGTAGCATCTCAATGGCGTGTTGACGACCAAAAACGGTACACAATCAGCATAACTCGCCTCCACCAACACTCTTGTGGGCCGCCACGCTATATTTATAGGCACCATGCAAGTGTGATGCAACAAATCTGACAACCTCGAAGGTGAGCACATCCTCTCAAAAGAGGTTTTCACATCTTAAGGCCAGGCCACCTGCTAGCTGCCTCTTTACCTCCGCAACGACTACCGTTTCCGGTTCATAGACCTCCAAACCAGGCAGACAAGCGCAGACAAACAACATATTTTTAAAAGAATCTTAATTCGATTCCTAAAAGTGCCCAAAACATTGAAAGAAGTCTTTAAAACTAAAGAATAGGAGTTGCGCTGCAGGTGAAATCTTTTTTTTGAAGCTTCATTTTCTCCTCATTTTTTTCTGGTAAAACTTAGGTAAATGGAGTCCATTACCGGTAATCCGGTAATTACCGGTAGAGAGGGGTCGTTACCAGACAAAAAAACAACCCTGGGTGCAACCCTGATGTTTGACCCGAGACAGCCCACAATAGTGCAGATTAAGAACAAAAAAAGAACATGTAGCATGAATCCATATAAAATAAATGCTGTCCCTAACACTTTTTATCCAAAAAATACGTCTTTTCTGTGATGCGAAAGAAAAAAAAATCCTTCGTATTTTCACCGAGGGAGAATTCAGGCCTAAATTCTCCCTCAGGTGAAACGGTTTAAAGTGTTGCACATTGAGAGCTGCGGGGAGAGAAAGAGAGTAGTTGGTATGATTTTGATCAAGATGAATGCTGTCTTAAACACCTTTCATCCAAAGCACATCTCTTTTCTACAGTGCGGAAGAAAAAAAAATCCTTTGCATTTTGACCGAGGGAGAATTCAGGGCTAAATTCTCCCTCGGACGATATTTCTTTGACATACCCGGAGAGGGAGAACTTAGCCTTGAATTCTCCCTCAGTGACAATAAAAAAATTTTTTGTCGAGGGAGCAAAAAGAACATGACCTATTTCGGTAAAAGAAGCCAGAAAAAACAGTAAAAAAAATTCTTTCTCCAAAATTTTTTTTTTCATATACTCATTGATGGAGAATTCAGCCCTCAGGCTGAATTCTCCCTCGCCAAATATTTTTTTCACGTAGTCTAAGAGGGAGAGGCGGAACAGAAAGTGTAGAATGAGCCTAAAAAAACAGTACAACCTCCACTAGGACCCTTCATGAAGCTAGACAATCCACTTTTTATGCCCTAACTCCCCACCAATTTCTCCTACCGACCTCTCCCAAGTCTCCGGATTATCTGTGTCCTTCCCGGCGAACACTGCCCACCCCGGCCACTTGTAATGCCGCCGGCCCCGGCCCTGCTTCCTTGTGACGCCGCCAGCCCGGGCCGGGCCGGGCCCCGATTGACCCCGGCTTCTTTTACCAGTCGCAGACGTTCATTTACTTGGCCCAAACGTCTCACCGTTCCCTTCAACTAACATCTCTCTGCTCCTTTGGATTTCTCCCTGTGACGCCACGAAGTGTTACTCTTCGAACCTCATCCCCATCTCCTTCCCCATTGTCGCCCCCCTCGTCTGCTGACACACCCCAAAAGCTTTTTCCCGACCGTTCTGGAAGCCTGAAAAAGTTAAAGTCCTCTTCCGAAGATTAAGCGTCACTCTTTGAATCCCTATCCCCAACTCTATCCCTATCACCGTCCCCCTCTCCTCCTAACACGTCCCGAGACTCCCCTTCTCCTAAACCCCCCCCCCCTCTCTCACCAAGAGATAAGGAGGCAGGCTCTGAAAGGAAATACCGCTGGCGGTAACGCAGAACAGCTTCATGGCCAATCAGCTCTCCGACAGCAGCACCGATATCCTAGTTGTCGTCAGGATAGGTGACGGGGGGATGGGGATCCGCTAGAGGGTGGTGGGGGGGAATCTGATGTGATTCATGGGGGGGCTCGTCGTCAAGATGGGCGACGGGAGAGGGCGAATCCGCTAGAGGGTGGTGGGGGGGAATCTGGTATGATTCATGGTCAATCGGCTCTCCTTCCATTTCGACGTCCCTGGTCCCAAGTTCTGTATGCATATTGGACACAATAGATGGACAGATGGAAAGGTTAATGCAGAAGTGAAAGAAAAAGACAGACGACGTCCAAAACTTTAACAACAAACTCTGAATACAAATCTAACGGAAACAACTGCAAACACCTTCAAGAAAGTCGACAGAGAATTTAAAATAAACTGACTAGTCTGAGGAGGCCTGAAAAAGTTGAAGTCCTCTTTCGAAGATGAAGCATCACTCTTCGAATCCCCATCCCCAACCCTATCCTCATCACCGTCCCCCTCCCCTCCTGACATGCCCCGAAACTCCCCCTCTCCTGAAACCCGCCCCCCTCCCTCACCAAGAAACAAGGGGGCAAGCTCTAAAGGGAAATACCCCTAGCGGTAACACAGAACAGCTTTTGAGGGAGAAGTTGAGGGACCGGGTTTAGTGTCATGAAAGCTGGCCGGCAGTGAAACACTCACACCAGGTATAATAGAGTTAAGTAAGCTGCGAGACTCCACGACAGCCGTCTTCCCCGGCCTCGACAACCAATTTGAGCAGCTTTTACTGTTGCAGTATTTCTGTTGGGCCACCTCACTTACAAACGGTTCATCGCACTTCTCACAAAATCTAGTCTATCCAATATAATAAATGTAATAGGCTCCTTCAGGGGCGTGGCTTAGCTCTTTTGCCTCCTCTTGAGTCCTTGGTTAGAAATATATTCGAAGGTTGTCCAACATTTCCGCATAATTTAGGCACATGCGCTGCAAAAGAGGAGGCCAATTGACGCTGGAGGCCTGCAAAAGAGGAAGCTGATTGACGCTGGAGGCCATGGTCAATCGACTTACTCTCTAATAGGAGGACTTTTGTAGATACTCGTCTCTCCGTCCCTAAGAAACAGACAGACCGACAAACAGATAAACTGACTTAACATTTTGCAGTCAAGCAGAGAGGGACAAAAGATAATAGTCCGACAGACAGAGAAATAGGCCAGCAGGAAAACGTGCAAAGATTGTTGCAAGATGACCAAACGGTTCTCTGACACACAAAGAAGTAGAAAGGCGAACAAGGCATAGGACGGAAGAGACAGAGACGTCACGATGGCCAATCAGCTTTCCAAGAAGTAGAATGGCAAACCGAAGAGATTTTAACAGATTCCACGAGGGCAGAGACCAAATCAATCAATCACTCAGTCAGACATAATATGATGACTCTATCGATCATATTCAATGGATCTTACGCATGCAGGGGGCAAGTGGGATGCTTTTTGCCTCCCCCTCTGCATAGGAGACCGGCGCTTTTCCGCAAAAAACTCGTTCTGATTATTGGTAAGGAGTTAGAAGCTGAAACTTTGTATAAGAAGGCGTTGTAAGGATAGAAAAAGAACTATGAAACAGTTTTTTTATATCATTTCTAGAAATATAGGTTGCCATACAAATTTTGTAAGTTTCATACCGTTTTTTTTACTATTCAAAACCGTTAAAAAATGGCATCAAAATCATGTTTCCAGAAATAATATAAAAAATCTGTTTCATAGTTCTTTTTCTATCGTTACAACGTCTTTTTACACAAAGTTTTAGCTTCTAACTCCTTACTAATTACAAGAATGAGTTTTTTATGGCACCGCTTTAGGGGGGCAAAAAGCACCCCACTCGCCCCTGGCATGCGTAGTCCTTGAATTTGCATGTTCGTACGTTTCTTTCTCTCTGTTTGACTTTTTTTTTATTTTTTCCTCTCAATGTGACATAGACGGGCGATATAACGCATGTAAGAGCAAAATTAAAAGGCCCGCGGCAGCTGTATTTTTCGCTTGTGGGACCACAAAATCATGCCTGCACACACATGATTTTGTGGTCCCGGAAAGATTTTTGCACTGACGGCGTGCGGTGTGCATCACCTATAGCTAGGGCGGGTGGCCGAATTTTTGCTCGCGGGACCACCAAATCATATATTGCGGGACCACAAAATCCTATGCAAGGCCAAAGCATGCATGTTCGATACGCAGCTATACATTTTTCGCTTGCGGGACCACAAAATCATGTCTGCACATACATGATTTTGTGGTCCCGGAAAGATTTTTGTACTGACGGCGTGCGGCGTTCATCACCTATAACTAGGCCGGTTGGCCGGATTTTCGCTCGCAAGACCACCAAATCATATATTGTGGGACCACAAAATCCTATATACAAGGCTAAAGCATGCTCATCGATACGCAGCTTATACTGGAACACTTAGCTGTTCACTGGCGAGGAAAGAGAGTGACTTTCTTGGCTGGGTGGTCACTTTGAAAGCATACCATAGGGCATAAAGGACTTACAGGGAGATACAGCGTCTGTGTATTATAATTGGTTGGATGCTGGACCGTTGCAGAGCCGCCGTAGTCTGCTCAGATTTTTGTGAGTCTGGAGATAAAATTGTGTACATGCATGTGTTGTTCATCATGTCTGAAGGTCCACTCCGCACCCCCGAGGAAGTTTCGCAGAAGGTGAATCTCGTTTCTAGCAAAGTTTAAAAAAGATTGCTAGTCTTTGTGATATGATGGAATGATGTGTGGGGTGCTACAAGATGGCCAACTTCCTTCTTCCACTCATCACGTCCAGGTGCATATATGTATACAACTGTTGCTCATGGGGACCGTCAAACCCCTTCTAGCAGCTCTTGGTCAGTATTAGAACCTGTCATTCTAGTTCCCAGGAATGTATTTAGAAGATGGTTGGCCTGTACAATGCAATAAAATGGGGTGGAGATCCTTGTATGGTTGGCGGATGGCTTACCTCTACTTAGCTAGGTCAGACACCAGTTTACATAGCAAAATTTGACCAATCCCCCTGTCTGCAAAAACAGTCCCAGTGGGCCACTCTTGTTTATGTTGAAGTCCTCTACTAATCCTCTAAGTTGACGCAAATGCCCGCCATAACAGGTGCTACACCGGTTGAGTACGGGGGAGCAATTAAATCTGTCGACCAAAATAAATAAGGACTCTGCTGAAGACAACTTCAGGTCGTCTTCTATAGTACAAGGAGCACACTCTAGCTTAAGCGCCCTTCAGGTAGTATTGCCCTAGATACCTCCTACCTACAGTAGGAATGGCGAGTCACCACTTCCACCTTCTGGGTTCGGACCTTGAGACATCTTTTCTGACCTTGGCCCAGATACTGTTTTTCTTTCTTCATGAGTTTGCTCCAAAGGGGCATCATGCAGTTTAAAGGTTTTATGGACCGTAAAGGAACAAAACTGGACTACGGTGCAGCATGCAACTGGCGCCAAAGATATTCAAACATTGAACACGTGAAAAACGTTGCTTAAATTAAGAAAAGAAACCTAGAAAGAGACCGAACTCATGAGACAATCAGAGACATATAGTCTTTAATTGTCATATTTTTTATTAATTTTTGCTTTTTATCGCCTTTTCATTGATATTTCTAGTGATATTTTAAGTTGTTTCACATAGTAAAAATCAATGTAGCAAATTTATATCATAAAAAGCTTTTAAGCCTTGATTGAGGCGCCTTTTGGCCGTTAAAAACACTAGAAATCAACCCTAGAAACCTAGTTTTTATAGGACAAACAGTACACATTATTTTGCACCTGTTTTGCACCTGATTTAAGGTGCAAACTTGTTTTTGCACCAGCACCAGCACCTTATGCACCTTTTTTCAGTCTTAATCAGTTGGCGTCAAATACGTGTGATCGCGCAGCCTGGCTTATTATTTCTGTACCCATCCTGTACAATAAAGAAAAAAAGATAATGCCTGCCAGTGGTGCTATTGCCTATCTGATCAATGTAAACCGTCCAATTTTCTATGCACTAGAAAACCCATTCCTAGCGTTCCCTTTGCTGATCAAAATTAGCAGTACGTTAAAAAATCTAGACCGCAGACTGGACCAGTACCATTTATGCTATTCGTAGGGCTTCAACATAATTTGTATCCTAGTGTTTCCACATGGGGTCACGCAAACGCGGTTGGATCATTTAAAGCGGCTACTCCTCGACTTATTCAGCGACTATAAGCTCAAAAACGTAATCCGCCTCTTTGAATCCTGACAAAAGTGGATCATCAATATTCCCCACGCGTATGTATTGGCAACGTTCCGATCCTTTCAGGACCAGATCGTAAAACAGGTTTACTGAATCGATAGCCATCTATTGATAATTCATTTCTTACTGGATTATGTGCTAGACTCAAGGCTGCAGGTTACCGTAGTTCTTCTATCCAAATCATGACCAGATTTGATTTAATTTGATTTAATTTAATTTAATTTAAGCTTCAAGCTCAAATCTGATCAGATTTAAGGTAGATTTGAGGTTGCGTATGCCGGGGGCAAGTGGGGTGCTTTTTGCTCCCCCCTCTGCATAGGAGACCGGTGCTTTTCCACAAAAAACTTATTTTTATAATTAGTAAGGAGTGAGAAGCTGAAACTTTGTGTAAGAAGACGTTGTAACGATAGAAAAAGAACTGTGAAACAGATTTTTTATATCATTTCTAGAAACATAGGCTGCCATACAAATTTTGGAAGTTTTATACCGTTTTTTTTACTATTCAGAACCGTTAAAAAAACGGATAAAACTTCCAAAATTTGTATGGCAGCCTATGTTTCTAGAAATGATATAAAAAATCTGTTCCATAGTTCTTTTTCTATCGTTACAACGTCTTCTTACACAAAGTTTCAGCTTTTAACTCTTTACTAATAATGAGAACGAGTTTTTTGCGGGAAAACGCCGGTCTTCTATGCAAAAGGGGGGGCAAAAAGCACCCCACTTGCCCCTGGGATGCGTACCAATTATAAAAACGAGTTTTTTGTGGAAATGCGCCGCTTTAGGACGGCAAAAAGCACCCCACTCGCCCCCAGCATGCATGAAGTCTAGAGGTCACTCTCGACAGCACTGAAGACGATATGGCACAGTCGATACCACTAGCAAATCCTAGAAAGCCCTGGAGATAAAAAAATCATTAAAACCTAGACTAAAAGCTAAATTAAGACTCTTAAAATTATAATGAGCTATTGTGAAAGCTAAGAGCTTATATAAGTTAAGAGCTTACAATTATATTACTCCTTCTTTCTGCAGGCCACACTTTCTTCACATAGCCGGCAGTGTATACTACTGCGGCTTTCTTGTTGTAATGACCTGTTGGATTGTTTGACATCGTTAATTGGTTTGATAAGGGGGGACCTAAGAAGAGCCTAAGGCAAGAAAGAAGCGTAAAAACTGCCACAGGACAATAAAGAACCACTTCAAACCCTCAATCAAAACTTGAATGTCTGGACAATAGACTGAATGACCTCTTTTTCACTGAATAGACATTTAGAAAAGCTTTTAGGCGTTCATATTCATATGAAACCGATGAAAAAATCTTTTTGTAATCATTTTTTTTTTTCCCGCACAAAAAAGTGCGATTTGAGAGACTGGATAACGGATTGACCTTGAAGATTTGAGATTAAAAGGTCAGATTTGAAGTAGATTTGATAAGATTTAATAGGCTTTATCATGCTAAAGTTTTTCAAGCCTAAGATTTGATTTAAGGTTAAGCCCTACTTCAAATCAAATCAAATCAAATCTAGTCAGTACGCATGCTTTTAAGACAAACATACCATCCCATCCTCCGTGAGTCTCCGGCCACATGAAAAAGAAGCCAATCAAGCAGCCCATAAACTATAGTAGAACCGGGCAAGAGAATAAGTCAAAATGATGAGCCTTCAAGAAATTTGATGGATGGCCAGCTTTGACTACCAAGCACTGGCTTTGGGGGATACTGATCTGCTCCGCCAGTACTTAAGAGCCAAAGGAGTATCCGTTAGCCTAGAGCTTACGCTAAACGCGCAGCAGTTTGAAGCTAGTATAGAAACGGCCCTAGAAGTGGACTCAGTCTGACAGAGTGGAAGGTTAAAAAGATCCTAGATTTTGATGAAAGGCGTAATAGGTACAAAGTTTAGTAGAAAGACTATCTACTAGGTAACGAAAACCCTTAATAGATCCCTGCGGCTAACTTTCATGGGACAAGCGACCGACTGCTCGTCGAATACCACCATAAAGTCCTAAAAGATGTTCAGCTGCTTGATGAACAGCTTCAACTCCTAGACTTTGATAAATAGGAAGAAGAGAAAAGCTCACGACCAAGCTTGTTGACAGTCAAGGTAGAGCCGGAATCTATCCCATTGAGACTAAGACCTCCAGAAAGACCTAGCGACGAACCTCAGTTACTAGCTGCCTGGATGCCTAGCTCTGAGCTCGCAACATTCTTTCAGATGTCCATCCTACCACATCTCCAGTTAGAACTGGCTGAATTACATCCTGCCTTGACATCTTTAGTCGCTTCAAGCAGTTGCGATAAAAGCATAACGACAGCGGCCCAATGTTCCCCAAACTATCTAACACGGTCTAACACGCATGCTCCAAGCCACCGCTCTCCGTGCATCATAGCACTTGGTCTCTGGTACATAGGAGGTCAGTTCCGAGCTCACCTAACATTTGTAACACGCACCATAAAAATTTAAAAGTCGCGATCCATGGGGCTTCTGTACCATTAAAATAGTGCTATGGGATGTCTCTAAGCCTGTTGATATCCTCTGGTGATGAAATCTAGGCATTGTAGAGTGTGGTTCAATCCTCAGACACACCTTCTGAATGTGATTTCAGTCTACATAGGCCTCCAGCTATACCCACCTTCTTGACTCGTCTCAAATGCGTCCACCAGGCATCGAAATGAACCGCAACGTTGTTGTAGAGGCTTTTAATGACCGTTGGTGATCAAATCTGATGCAAGCTGATACTAGTGACTGTTGTCCAGGCACTCTGTTTATCCTTCCTCCATCCATCTATCACAAACAAGACCTTAGCCATACCCATTGTCCTTACCTGAGCATAACGCTTCCTACATGGCATGAATACACGCTCTAGAAAACATTAAGGGGCTTGACATGATTGAGACAGATCAGATTGGTTGCAGGCTGGCACTGGTTGACTGATCGCCAGAACTTTAGTCCACCAGATTACCAGACGTGAAGATACGTGAAGCTGAAGCCTAACCTCTCGAACCTCAAAGTCACTCATACTTGACGACCAACGTTCCCCGTAAGATTGTGCCCTAACAGTGTATCGCACTGATTATATGTTTGTGTTTTCCGTCATCAAAAGAGTGAAAGGCGGATCCTGGGGTAGCGTGAAGTCCGACCATCCAACGTAAAAACCAAAGACGCCCATGCGCCGCCTCGCCATAGTCACTGTGGGTGGGGACAACCTTGGCCAGTATATTCTTAAGGGCGCTTGAGCTGGCATGCTCTCTTTGTATATAAGAAGCCGACTCAAAAGGTGGTCGGGTCAAGTTCTTATTTGAATGTTGAGGCAAAAAAAAGTCCTTCCCTGTGCTGTACCATGGAGCCACCTGCCAAGATGTGAATTAGTGTTTAGTTGGGGGATAGGCAGGGGCTTCTAACGCAAACAGTAATGGGCGGGCGGGGCTCTTTCTGTAAGCAGTATAGAAAGTTGGATTTTGATATGTGAATGTGGGATTCTGGCCTCATATCTTGACATCAATCCGCAAGCAAAGCTCTAGGGTTTCTAACCTCTTTCTATCACGTTGTATGGACCAATTAACTTTCTACAACCTTTATAAGAACGGGAATGATAATATGGGATGTACTTAAAGACTTTAAAGGGGAGGTTGTAGTAGGTTTTTTATGTGAACAACACATGGCCACCTGACCTTCATCGCTGAAATGAAGGAGTCCTAGCACGGTCCATCCACTCTGAAAAAATTAGTAAGGGGTCTTCAGCTTGGGAATATTTGGTATTGAAGACTAGAGAAAATCAGCCTTCAATGGGTCAGATGTTTTGATTTCAGCAGTGTTTTTTGCTTTATTTAAGCTTTTGTGGGAAAGTTTGGCAAAGGGGGGGCAAGAAAGGGAAAATTTGGTAGGAGTCTTAAAGTTTTGGTACCAAAAATTCCCGAGTAGATGAGCCACGAGTTCCAGGGGATATGCAGATATCTAGACCCTCTTCTATCCCATCATATCAACTGGACAGCTTCTAAAGAGCCTTTGGGGAACACGAATAACCGGGTAGAATGCTCTTTGAGAGGCGATAGGGGGTTTTTTCTATGTATATATATATATATATATATATATACATAATATATACATATACATATAATATAATATACTAGTATATATATATATATATATATACATATATACTAGTATATTCTATGTATATATATATATATAATATATACTAGTATGTATGTGTGTGTGTGTATATATATATATATATATATATATATATAAATGGTGTGAATGATGGGAGACTCAGTCTGGTTGCCAATATATCGGCTGGTGCAGGTGCATGTATAGATGTGGGATTCTTTTAGGCCCCAGAAAGCTTCTGCATAGGAAATTTTATGGGATTTTTTTGTGGGATTGCATGCCGGGGCCCACATAGGGTATCATGGTTCTTATCTGCATGACTGACCTTAGTAGCTGCCAGGCTGAAATCACGAATCCTCCATAAAACCACCAATTGTGTGCAAGCTGAACAAAACACCAGAAGATCGCGCTGCAGCAAATGTGTTGAGACATGACCCCTGGCCCAAAGATCGGTGGGCTAAGTATATTTTGTTCTTCTGTACGCTGACAGATCTTCTGTGCAATCCTGGAAGACGGCTGCGGTACATGGATAGATATATACATACATATATACATATGCAAAAGAAACACAGGCGTATGTCTGGTCTCACTTCCTCACCAATCGGCACCCAAATCAGTAACTTCCGCATCAATTACATGTACGAACAAACTACAACCTCCACACTTCCAATCCAAACACTAGCTTCCATCATACAGCTGAGTGCACAACAAAAAACCACACATGCACTTCAACACATGCGTGCAATGCATGCACTTACATAGACGGCCTTCACATACGCACCGCCCGACCGGGTCCATTGGGCACGGAGCTTGCGCAGTGCCCAGCAGTATGCATGTATATATGCATGTATGCATGCATGCATGCAGGTCAGATGTATATGTAGTCATTTTTCTTTAGTGTCTCTCTGTCATGCATGCACACTCCATCTGACATGCAGCTAAACCCACACACACCTCTCAACCTCCGACCCCTCAGTGCTCTGATATTTGCACCTCCTTCTGAATATCAATCGATCATTGTAGTTGCGGGAGGTTGAGCGATCCCAATACGTTGCCTCAGTCTTCGGGTTCGAGAGAGGGTTCCTTCAGCTGCCTGTCAGGAGATTAATCTCCGTGCCTTCCTTCTGTCACGCTTGACTTCCTGTCACGGCATGAGGTCTTCTCTTGTTTCTCTTCTGGCTCTGTCCTTTTGGGCCGCATCTCTTTTGTCCCTCTCCCACGCTGCAACTCTCTCGGGACAGGCTTCTGGGCAGAGGAAGAGGGACAGAATCGCTTTGTCTGTGGGAGCAGACGGCACTTTGACGGAGGAGGGGGGTGTGGACAGGGGGGAAGTATTTGTAGAAGTTTCAAGCAGACAGCAACGTCAGCCTGCCCGGATGACTTCGGGTTGCATACCATGTAGTCACTCATTATGTGAGAGTCTTATCGATTTCCCAAGCAGGTGGCACAATCAGTCGGTTGATCCATTGGTTTGTCCCTTTTTCCAACAGCTCGCCTGTTCGTCAGCTAGTCCGTCAGTTTTCATCCGTTCAACTGTCAGACACTAGCTTTGTTGCTCTGTGTCTTTCTGAGTGAATGAATTGACAGAAATCCCTGCATGTTTTGCTCTCCCCCCCTTAACCCAACTTTCTCGGTTTGTGGTGCGTGGGTAAGGGGTACGGGCCTCCGCATGTCATCTGCCAGCCTGCCCCTGCAGGCCTCCGTTCTTCTCGGCTTGTCTAGGGAGTCTCCCCGTCGAATTGATCAAGCGTGTATTTGTATTCGTGTCTACTTCTGCTCGCGTCTTCCAGTCTGCGTGTCTACCCTTCTTCCTCTCTGTGTCCTTGCATATCTGTCTGCCTTTTTGACCTTCTGCCTCTTCCTTTGCTTGATTCCCTGCCTGCCACCTCGGGATCCATATTCTACCTTTTGCCTCTCTTCGTTTTCGAAAGCAACATACTTCTTTCAGACAGCCCTGTATGACTTCACTTCTCTCCACCTGTGCAGATGAACCTGGGTCTATCCAGCTGGCTCCAGATGCGCCTCTTCACACATCGCTTGAAATTTCGCACAAAACAGGGGGTCACAGGTCGGCAACCTGATTCAGCTTGTAACAGTCGGTGCTGTATACTCACTACATTGGGACGAGGAAACTGCCGCTTGTGGATCTTCTCTCGTTCCTCTTTGATGCCCGTGCAGGCTGCTCCTGACTCCTCACGTTGAATGCAAACCAATGGAGAGCGCTTCGAAAGAGTTTGAGCAAATTCCGGCAATTGCAGTCAGTATGAGAATAATTGAGTTACTCAATTCGCTCTCTCCATATAGGAAGGTTCGAACGCTAGATGCCCCAAGAGTATGCCAATCGCAACCCATAGATCACTTATGGAATCCTGCTTGTGAGGAGGTACTGCTCTTTGCTGGGACGTATGCAATGATGACTGTTTTCATCTTCGCTTTCCCCATTCAGCTGAAACTTACGGGTCCTTTGATGCTCTGTTCCTTCCCTATCTCTTGATCTTCCCGCCAACAAATTTCTCTTCCGTGTTGCCCCTTCACTGCCTCCGGCCATCCCTCCCTCTTTTCTCCTCTTTCTATGTTTTTCCTCACCTTCTTCCTCCCTCTCTGTCTCCTTCCCTCCCTCTTGCCTTCCTACTTCTGTCACCTTTTGCTGCAGGCAACTGTGGCGAAGAACGGAAAAACATTAAACATCGTCAATCTGGGTGCCTGCGAGGTCAGAGAATGGTACTGCGGTGACCAATTTTCAACCCGGCACTTTGACAGCTGCATGAGAAGCTCAGCGTGATTTTCTCTGCAGCGAATCACAGCGCTCATCACCATCCATATCGTTGCCTACTTGTCCAAAGAGTCGAACGAAATATTCAAAACATATTCCGATCGAAGAAATCGAGAAGTACGGCCGACGAAATGAAAGGGGCCATCTGGAAGTTGCATCTGTTATTAAGTGACCTGACAGAATGTAGAGACTTTCGACAGCGGTAGAGCTGATCCTGCGACTCTTCACTCTGTAAATGGAGAGTTACGTCGCTGTCCAGTCAGTGAGCATGACTCTTTGCCAACATGTACCACCATCTGAAAATCAGCATATGGATTCAAAAAAGGGGTCAAATTGAAGCAGCCGGGGAGATTTACTGTCAGCCAAATTGACGCCCCTATTGAGAGCCGAGCGGTGTTTCACCTTTTGCGTTGTCCTAGATTCGGACTTTGGGTGATCTGCCTGATGCCTCCTTATTCTTGAAGAATGAGGGGCTGTATGTGGGCACTTCATTATTCTCTAAGTCCATCAGCAGAGGATTCAAACTTCTATCCCTTCCCAACGATGAATCCGGTGGAATTGATCCGCTAGCTGCGTTTCATAATTTTTGCGTACCGTTTTGGGCCTTTTATACAGCTCGCGTGCGTGACCTGCTTGCATGCAGACTGGAGTCGAGGGAGCTCCCAAGATGTCGTGGATGCCGCTGGCTACTAATCCTTGGATTGCAGAGACCGGACGTGTAGATGTGCGTCAAACAAATTGTGTATCTGTTCTGTGACTGTCTGCTCTAGCTTGTCGCTTTTTATTGCTGTTGATCTGTCGATCTCTCATAAATGTCCCTTTCTCTCCCGCTTTTTGTTTACCCAAAGCTCTTTTTTGCCCAAGTTACCCGACACTTGTACTTACCATGCTGCGCAATCTTCGACTACAGCATTCTCTTTCAGCCCTCCCTCTCTGTTCCTATCTCTAGACTCTAGCCTTCCGTCCAACTTTCTTCTTCTCCCCACTCCGCTCCTGCTCCCTCTTTCTTCCTTGTTCCAGGTGAGAATACACTCAGACAGAACAAAGATCTTTTGGCTTTCATGTGCAAGTGCGGAATGTGGAGGGCTGTAAAATTGGGTTTTTGCCTTCCAGCAGATTTGTGGATATAGGACTCCCGATGTCGCGAGTCCTTGAGTGCATTCTTGCAAGTCGGATCACCCGTTGAAGGATCGTTGTACGTTTGCAGGTTGGCAACGGAGAGCATGCCAACATCTGGAAGCGGGTACCTCTCACAGGTGGATACGACGCTTCAAGCAGGCCTCTTGTCTTCGCATCTGTTCGAACAGTTGTTCCGACTTCCAACGAGACTGATTCGCTGTTGAATGACGAGCAGTAAGTTTGAGATATGTCAAAAGAAGCCCTTCTTATTAAGCTGCTCTCACCAGCAAACGAATGTAAATCTGACGTTCAGAAACGCAAAAGACCCTTTTTTGCAAAACTGGCTTCGGGCTGGGCGAAACTGGTGCCAGAGAACCACGAAAGGAGAAATCTTTCTTCGGTCCATGTTCGCGGATAATGGGGGGTGCACGCATGAAAGACTTGACCGTTGTCAATTAAACTGCGGTGGTGTCTTGGTTGTTCTCTCAACCCGTATGACAGCTCCTGTTTTGCTACCTTGCACAATCTGTGACATTTTGTACACTTCTCTTCTCTTCCCTAATTTCACGCATCTTTGTCCTTCCCGCTTTCTACTGCCGACGTTCTCATTCGCCCTCGTCACCTCCCTTGCGTGACTTCCTTCCGCATCTATCTGCGTGCGGGTCCGAAAGGGCGAGTTGTGTCCGTCTCTTTCACACAGTCTCTTTCCTGGCTTGAATCTGGGTGGTTGTGTCGGTCTTCGCAGGAAAGCGCAAACAAAGGCTTTGACCGAGCAGGGCACTTTTGCTCACTCTCTGGTACTTGAAGACACTCCCCAAAGAAATGAGGAGTTTTCCCTCAGGCTTCTTCGACTGGACAGTGCTGAAGCCTGGCCTCTGACTAATCAAGTCTTTGTGGACTGGATGGCTTTCCCGAAGGGTGGGCGGCCCGCTTTTGATTCTAACGATCAGCGCTCATAAGTCACCAACGTGCTGTCCACCTGTCCATTTGTAGATGGACACTCGTTTCGCTTTCATCTGTGAGCCTTCCCTGATCATGAGAAGGGAAGTCTCTGCGTCCAAGCGGTTTTTCCGCTGCTTGCACTCATCCATGCTATCGACCTTCCCGGTTGCTTTGCAAAGGGGCTTCCTTCATTTGTGTCCGTGTATGCAGGATTTCAAATGCCTCTAAGTCAGACAGGCACCACACAAATTTCCTACACCGCCACTGGAAAAGGTCAGTGGGTTGTTTGGGCCAAGTATAGGGGAGAAGAAGCAGGACGATCCATTCCCTTCTCGTGTTTCTGGCCGGAGGCCATCTGGTCACACGCTGGAACGGGCTGAGACTGCTGCAATGTCTCCAAGGCCCAGCGGAGCATTTTCCATCCCATCCATGCCACCATCTGCACGTATTGTTTTAGTACTCTCAATTTGTGTATTGCGTTGCTTTCTCTTTTTGAGAATGCAGGTTTGTGCTCGCTGAAGGTCAGATTCAACGAGATGTTCCAGCCGCAGTGCTCTTTGCCGAAAGTCCTCGTATCCGTCTGGGCCATCGTGCACGGGAAGACGCGAGCAGACGAAGAAAATTCATTTCCCCCAACACTCGGTCGGTTCATCTCCTCGAAAGGACTCCTCTTCCTTTTCCCCCAATTTGCCCTTGTCCCCTGTGTCTCTGTCTCATTCCAGAGGTTGCATGCTCTCATTTCTCTTCACACCTTTTCGCACAATGCTCGTGCCCGTCCTTTCTCTGTCTTTCTCGGTCTGTTCTTATGAAAACCCCTTGAGAGTCTTTTCAGACTTCGTCCCTACCCCTCCTCACATCTTGTATTCTGCCATACCAATTCCTGTTTGCCTTTCTGTTTGTCACGCATTCCGCTGTTCAAGTCATTCTTCGTATACTGCTAGATGCTTGAAGCTTGCAAGCCAGGAATGGGTAAGAGTCACAGTGCAGTGATAAGACTTCTTCAGTTGCAAGGTGCAAGGAAAGTTATGGGTGCACACGAAGAGACACCCTGCAAAGTTAGAGTTCATTTGTGCGCCACGATTGTAGTCTGTCATATACGCAGTGTCTTCACACATCCCATGTGCTAAACTAAACGGATTGACACAAAATCCTGTGCTAGTAATGCAGGGCCTGTGTTTGTCGCCAATGTGGGAACGGTCACTCAATGTGGCTTCGATCTTCATTTGACGAGGGTCGCGAGGGCGCCAGAGGGAACAGTGAGCGGTCAGCTGCTGACGACGCCAAGAAAAACAGAGAATTGTCATCACTTACCGCAAGAAGGAATCAAACCTTCCGAGTCTGGATGCGAGGGCACACGCAAGTATTCCAGGAACTGTTTTGTATTCGCACTGCTTTCCGATAACTTATGCATGTGAGCTGCCTGGGACTGCGTGCCCCCCCGGTGGCTGTCTGTCTCCTCTGGTGCTTTCTTTCATCCCTTGCTGCTGCTGGTGTGCTTTTCCAACAGATGGCATGTTCAACATGTTGTCTCTTCCATCTGCAAACTCAAAATCAGCCGCTGCCGTTTGTGGCACCTACTCGAGCATTTACAGAACTTTTTCAAGAAATTAGGACACTTTCAGGTGTCTTACGGGTCGCAGAATTTCACTCCATGTTTTTGTACCTGCCATCGATACTGTTTTAAAAAAAGTGTCCAACTTCATCCAAGCCCGCATCTCAGATTCAAACAAATCTGCCGTCTATTGCAGCGGCAGAGGACGCGAAAAACTTCGAAAACGCCTACATTGTGGAGAACAACACCGGAGAGAATATTGATATCAAGGTCACTTCTACACATCTGCATCGCAGGTGAAACAGTCCGTCCAGCAGTCGTTTTCCGCAGAACTACAACAAACCTGTTGTTGGCCACCCTCTGTCGAGAGACACTCTTTCGCTGATTCTCGTTCATCTTTCTCGTTGCCATGCAGTATCACATTGCAGAGGGACCTTGGAGTGAACACGACGAAAACTGCAGCGGCGCTTAGTGGTTCTCTGCATACGTGTTCGAAATTTGAATTCTTGAGACCTATTTTTCTCTCCCTCTCTCCCTCTCTCTCTGTTTCTCTCTCTCTCTCTCTCTCTCTCTCTGTCTCTCTCTCTCTCTCTTGCAGATTGACTGGATCGCCATCGAGGACCCGTCTCCAAGTCAGCAAGCAGCACTAAAATTTAAATTTCTGTCTGTCTGATTAGTTTTGTTTTATCATTTTTTTGCCTTCTGTGGCATGTCGTGTCATGACGTGCTTTATTCTGCAACTGAACCGTGGTCCTTAGTGCTTTGCATCCCAGTACTTTCCGTTTAATTTTAGTCCGTCTGGACGGCGTCGAAAAGCAGTGTTTTTGCCCCCACGCAGTAACACCCGATGACGGGAAATTTTTCTCTCCCTTGTGCGAATGGACAAAACTTAGGCGAAGCAACGTCACCGCAATTGTGTACCCATTCTCATTCAGTGAACAACGGGCTAGTGAGATGGAAAGCTGCTCGATCGCATATGCGAATGTACAGATTGGTTCGTTGATGAATCCATTTTTTGCGGGGCACACAATTACCTGCACAGATGTGGGCAGTCATGGTTCAACATCATTGTGCAGGCGGCTCTTCGGTTTGTTCAACCACCGACATCCATCAAGGGCTGTGGGACAGGTTCACTCAGTCTGCGAATTGCGTCGACTACGTCCCCGACACAAGCAAAGCTTGCCACGTGGTGGAGCCGGCAACCCTCTAGGCGTCAGGCGGAAGCAAAAAAGCGCTCAGGTGCTGCAGACAAGGCTGCAGCAAAGCCTTCGTATAGGATGGTCGCTGAGGTGTTTGGAGTACTAAAAGCAAAGTCTATGCGTTTTCTTTCAGACTGACTGACTAATGCCCGACGAAATAAGCAAAAAAAGGCTGGTAAACAACTGTGACTCATTTGTTCTATGCACCATTCTATATATCTTTTTTGACTTACCATTTTACACAACCGGACATTTTTGACAGTTATAAAAAATGATTGGCAAAGGCCTTTAAAAGTTAGTGTTTGCTTCTAGGCGCTTTAAGCCCGCTTTGTACACCAATTTCCAGCTTTATACTCCTTATACTTCTTGAGATCCATTAACCGGACTTTTTTGAAATGCTGAGTTGACTTTTCAAAAAGGTAAGTCAAAATGTCCGGTAACCGGACTTTTTTACCGAACATTCCACCCTAGATTCTACTGGACATTCTTTAGAGAACTCAATTTCAATTCATTTCATCAGCTAGCCATCAGTCAATCAAAAGGAGTAAAAGCTTTTGAAAGAGGCAAAAAATAGTAGTAAGCTTCCATCTAGCACATCTAGCAGCTAGGCGTCGGTTAAAGAAAAACAAAAGAAAAAAAGTAAGCGATCAGAGGAGATCTTTTTTTTTTTTACTTTTTTGTCCTAAACAACACTTAATAACAGTTGTGCAACACACTAGGCAACATATGAACAACACTTGTGCAACACCTGAACAACAGTTGTTTGACTGAAAAAGAAAAAAAAAAGAAAAAAAGTAAAGGGTTTTGGGCGATCTTTTTTTTTTTCCTTAGCCGACGCCTACTAGTAGTCTCTGGCAGGTTTATCGAGGCCTCAATCACTTGCGTGCTAGTGGTTACAAAAAGAATAAGCTAGGTAGAAAGGGATAACTAAACTGCTTGTTGGGCAACAAACGATTGGAGAGGCAGGGGAATGACTTGATACTGCTGATGTATGCTTGAGTTCAAGTTTCTTTAATTATTAGTGTACAGAATCAGTCAGTTTAACTCAGTTACTTTGATTTAGAATTTGTTCAGATTTAAACCAGACCATTAACGTCTTCTGCTGCGTTATATATATAAATTTCCTCTGCATGAACTCTCGTGTTAATCAAAAGAGATTTTAATAGCAGTTTCATATCAGAAACCAGCGCATCTTGCCCATCAGTTGGTGAGACTTCCTTTGCGGTACTCAAATCTACCGACAGACACGTTGCTGACTGCTGTCTACGCCTGAGGCTCACATATTTGGGCCAGCGAACATCGCCGTGGGTCCACCCTTTAGCAGATAGTATCATTAAGGAGCGTAGTGCTAGACTAATATTTTTGTCAGTTTTCTTCTGAGAGGACCCAACGGGAAATAAAATGAGCGTTCTAGCTCCAGTCTACATGATTGTACCAAAACAAATGTGCCGATCGAACGAAGAGGAGCGATTCAAGCGCTTTTTGTGAGCGTTTGAATTCCAGTTCAATAGAATTTATCGTTTCTTCTAGCACGATTTTTAATGTAACTTCATCCGTGTTTCTATGGCGCCCACGAAAGAATCATCCCTGCCTGTCACGTCCGAGAAAGCATCTCGACGCGAGTGGATGCACTAGGGTCAGGGTTGTTGCTGAGACAATGCTGTCTACTTGAGAGCCCATTGCAGAGCCCGAGTCCATATCAAAGCCTCTTATGCGTCCTTCAGGAAGGCAACAAGAGCCTCTTGACTACCCTGAGAAGTCTATATGCACGAGCAATGGTTTATAATCACACCATCCGTTGTGAACTTCAACATATGGAAGTCCACACAATCAGCAAGAATACATGCAGTGAAAAAGAAGGGGAACACATGCAATCTCACTGGAACGCTTCATCATCTATCTATATGCATGGTTAACCATCTCCCCCGGGCCTACCGTGTAACGGTTCCTTCTTTTCTCTGACCAACAGCTTAAATTCTATAACTGCCGCAGCTATGTCGCGTAGGTCCCAGAGTGCTAGGGCGCTGAAAAGAAAATCGAATTCCTCCACATCAAAGTTTATATCTCCATCTGTCTTGTTTTTGACATACACAGCAGAATATATAAAAAAAGAGGAGGTCGGATTTCAACTTCGAGGCGATGCCTAGCGATGCCCTCCAGTGGTATGTACTTATGACGGTCTGTATTCACACAAACGAGGTGCTGGTCGACGTTCCTCAGGACTTTGCCAACTTTTGAAGGTCGGGAATCATAAACTGGACCAGTTCTTCTTCGTATTTGAACGAGTGCAAGGTGTTGCCGACGTCGCTGGGCACAACTGCTTCTAGACCTATGATCTCAGGCACCATTTTGTCCGGGCCTATACACTAGAGCATGGGGAGAAGCCGGCTACTTTTATCAGCAACTGTTGCCGAAGACAGCGGCGGTTCCAGCCTTTTGTTGAGCATTTCCCGTTGGTGCAATATCTCGATCATTCAAGTCTGCTCTTGTCACTGCACCTGTATCATTGGCAGAAGGGATGCACAGAGATGTGCGCATGGCGCTTTAAAGCCGTTTAAAGCATGACACATATGCAAAAAAGACAAAGAACTTAAAAGTATACAGAGTCGCAGATACTGCGATCTCGACAGACTACATAAAACCATACCAGACCCCTTGACCTAGCCCTTTGACTCAGGCGTATACGCATGCACTTCTCTCATTGCTCGCATACATGTTGTCTGATCGTATGCCCCCATCACGATACCGCACAACACAGTTGCACACAATCACACATATATCACGCATCAACAGAAATGGAGAAGTCAAATGTATGATAGAGAATTTCCACTTTGAACTGGACCGGGTTAAGAGTTATAGGTCGAGACCCTTTCTGTTTGACTTCACGCACGGTGTTTCCGCGGCCATCTATATAGCACACACGTGCACTAAAGAGAATCTGGAGATGTAGTCTGAGCCAGACAACACATGCCACTTCAATCTAAAGGAATAGAGATCTCAAATGTATTATAATGGAGAGATTTTCGTTGAACTTCGGCCGCAGTCGATCTTCAGGCATATCAGATACACACAAAGATCCAATCTAACCAGCCAGGTGTCGGAAGCTAGAGAAAAACCCGGAAAAACCATGCACAGAGCTACGGACGCAATCTACCTTCAGCCACCCTGACACACATGAAGATCCAGTCCGACCAGTCAAATGGATGCAATCAATCTTCATGCAGCCTTCCAGATAGACACAAAGATCTAATCCAACCAGCCAGGCATCGGAAAAGAGAAACCACAGATGCAATCGGCCTTCAGCCATGCACGTGAACGAGCACCAAGGATACGTGGGGATCTAGTCTGACCAGCCAGGTGTCGGAACAGAGAAACAACAGATGCAATCAACCTTCAGCCACGTACGTGAACGAGCTTCAGGTCAGACAAATTGTTCTCTTCAGACTGTAGTCTCAACAGCTGTTGACAATTTGAAACTATGAATTTGCTCTTTCGACTCCATGTCATAATGCGTTTTACCCCCAGTCGCAGTATGCCATGATGCAGTCCCTTTTAGTAGGCTTCTACAGGCCAGTATTTTTTTTTTCAGTTTATATCTCTGCGGTTTCTTTTCCTTTTATTAACAAGAGAGGATCAAACTGCAGCTTTGCTCATGTAATCCCGTTTATGTTGACCTAATTAATTATTCAAGTTTTCTTTCGTCTCCCCTGTTATATCATTAATATACTGTACAGACGCGTCTCTGTCACTTGATGAACTCCATCGCTTTTCACCTTGGCTTCTACAAAGAGGGCATATCGCCACCAATTATTTGGAATGTATTCCCCTGAAGTCATGGAGCAATTTGCACAAAAATGGTTGGCAGAGCGAGACACCGGGGCAGTGAGACTTACGTTCCAAATGGCATTGCTCCGAATATTCAAAAACTGATGGACCATACCATGGTGACCTCCTCGTCTAAGAAAGTTGCTGGAAGTGTGCTGAGCAGCGCTGAGTCATATGGGTTGGGAACCTAGTTGGAGACCTCCACTGCGGTCGATGGGCATCTCTAGTGGGTATCTACTTTGGAGAGCGGCCAAGAGCCCCCGTAGTTTGACACCCACAACCCTTCTGACATCCAGACCTTAAAGATTAGAAAATATAGATATATATACTTTTCGGAACCGTGGGCAGTTATATTATATAAATACTAGTGAGCACTGCATGCGCTTTGCTCCATGCTCAATGGACCCGGTCGGATGTTTGGAATGCTGGTGATGGTTATGGTATACAAACGTCAAACTTTAACTCTATTAGGTAGATATTTATCCTCACACTGCTTCCAGATCGTTCTATATTTGAAGTATAGTATTTTTTAAATCTAGATCTTATACATAAGATAAAGGTAGTATAGGGGGGTGAAATGCCTTTAGCATGAGGAGGGGGGGGGGGGCCGTGCCGCACGGTAAAGCCGCACGGCAGCACAGCCCCCCCCCTGTGCTGTAAAAAAAGGCTTCCGCACGGCACGGCCCTGCCGGGCCATGCAGCGCGGCAGCAGGATTTTTTCCAGTATGCGTTACGCTTTCCTAGCCCAGCCTTCACGAGATCAAGAGAATAAGTACAGCTGAGCATCGATCAAGCCAAGCATAACCAGACCTGTCTACAGAGGTACATGACTCGGAAGTTGAATGAAGTTGGGGCCAGAGGGGGCGGTCGTTGCCATTCTACAGGGGGCGATTGTTCGTTCAGAGTCCTTCTGGCTAGCTTTAATAGTCTACCCTAGGGTCTACTGCACGGTACGCCCCCCCCCCCGTGCTACGAACCCGGATCGCGCTCCACGCGGCCTTGCCAGCCGCACGGGACCGGGGCTCCCCCCCCCCAATATCACCCCCCTATAAGGTAGCGTTCATTGGTGCTTGTTCTTGTTTATTAAGTTTTTATTATTTAATCGAGTATCTAATGTCATATAGTAATGTGTTAAATATGTTTGATTAAAGTCTAACATGGTCTAATGGTATTATTTGCAAGTGTACAGACCAACTCGATCTATCCAACTTCTAAAGCAAAGCTCAGGAAGGCTCATACTAAAAAAAGGGGAAGGATCTTAACAATTAGAGATCATTTCTTTTTTTTACTTTTTTTTTTCTCAAAAATAGAAGAAAAAAAAATAATTATCGTCATGAAATAGGCCGTTAATGTCTTGGACCTAGTGTTTGATGTCACTTACGAAAGATTTCGGTCTGCAGGATATCAACCTGCTTGATGCGCAGATTAGTGCATAAACCTATACATACTGTCTAAACTTGGGGGNGGGGGGGGGAGGGCAGCAGAAGATCAAGATCAAAATAGGGCTGAGGGGGGTCTAGGCTTTACTTATACCCCTCCCCCGGCCGAGAGGGCCGGGGAGGGCAGGGCCCCGGGAAGGGGACCGGGCAGCGTCTTCCCATGGCCAGCTTGCAATATTGCATATGTTATATATATGCACGCGTACACATACGTCAAAGTGTTACATGAATTTGTACTGCATGTATATATGCTGCAGTACAGTCAAATTGTTAGTTTGTCTGACTTTGTAGGTTGTGACCGATTTGGAAATGAATGAGTTTCCCATTTTATCTGCTGTATAAGAATTAAGCTTTCTCCTTTCTGAGGCTTTCTCTTGGAATGAATTGAGATAGATGAGTAGGTGGATGGCTCGAGTCATAACTGGATCAGACTGAGAGTGAGGATAGAGAAATGGATGGACAGACTAAGTATGAAGCAATCGCACTCTTTCAAATTGTATCAAATTGTAGACTTCAATGATATACATCTTTATCCACTTCAATTTTTTACTGTTTTAAGGATGATAAGTAGACTCGGGAAGCTTTAAGGGGGGGAAAGGGGGGGGCGCCCCCCCCTGTGGGTCAATATCTGTCGGAGTATGTCTGGGTACACACTCCGATTTTAGGTCCGTAGACCCTGACACTCCACACAGAGTGATCACACTCCGATTTTTAGTCTTTTTAGTGATTTTTACAGGTTATAAAAAAGATGTTTTCTAACTTTTTCTGTATAAGAACAGTCCAAAAAACACCTTCCGCAAAATATAGTCCGATTTTAGGTCTTTGGTCCAGAACACTCCGAGAGATACCGTCCCACGCCCCCCCCCTTCATTCTGGTACATTCTGGCCGGGGGGGGCATGAATGTTTCTTATGCCCTACCCCCCTGTCACTATCGACTCTTTGAACTGAGACTGCAGAAGTTCGGAATAGTCTTGAACTTTGTTGCAGAAGTTCAGAGTGTGTTCTGAGATACAGGGTGCAGAACTTTGGATGATTTAGAATCTACCGTGATGGCCTTCACCCGCAGAACTTAGGTCGACGCGACGAAGTCGGCGACGCGGCGCGGCGCGATGATGATTTTTTAAGACATGACGATGATTTTTGAGAATAAAACCCTCAATGAGAGTGTCAAACGACAACATTTAAGAGGAAAAATGCATGCAAGACAAAGTGTAATAAGGTCTAATAATGACTCTGATTACACTGAAGTATACACTACCTAGGGGGACAAAATTAATGCATAATTGTTTTGAAAAAAGCAAAGATTTGAGTTTGTCAGATAAAAGGGGCAGCGTTGGACCAAGCTGACCAAGTAGACTTAGTGAAGACTTATACTAACTAGTTAGGTCCTACGGGCCTCACATTGGGTCAAAAATTTAGTTTGAAGTCCTAAAATTTTTTTTTCAATTCCTAGAGCGCTCCTAGACTACCATTTTTTAGTTTTACAGATTTCACATATAAAGTAAAACGACAGAGCTATATATAAATAGGAAGTTATCTTCTAGTCTGACGTTAGATTACTTTTACTAGGGTGTCACAAGCCCATG
>JAHBMJ010001129.1:64675-116405 GCA_018398765.1 Chromera velia | reverse complement strand
GGTGCAGATCCTGTTAAGCGGATGCAACAGGTAAGGAAAACAAGTAACAGTATACGTCTGGCTCACCCTTTCTGTGCTTTATATGAATGCATTGCTACATGACAACATGTCGTCTTCTGGAGAGTGGACATCTTGAAAATTGGATACTTGATTGAAGATCCCCTATATTTTACAAAGATTACCCGACAGGTTTGAGGTCAAAATACGGCTGGTTTGGTTACTCTGGTAGCAAAAGCATGTGTAGAAAGAAGCAGAGGGAAGGAAGAATGCAATGCAGATTTCATTTTTTTGCCTTCTTCTCTGTATGTGCAACCCCCTTCCTTGCAGAGCTCTCTTTTCTCTGACTGCCTACCTGGTGACTGCAAGCGGGTCCGCCATTGGAGTGCTTGTACTGAGACCACCATAATAGAAAAGAATAGAGACAAAGTCCACAGCCAAGATGCCCTTCAAAAATGGGGGTCATTTGTTTTGCTAGTGCAGCTGCCATACATTTGACTCTTCATTAGTTGGATTACCTACTCAGACTGATCAAATGCAACACCGATACACGCGTACATGCACTGTCAAACGAAATCAGACGAATTAATACTGCATGGATTCAATCGCGCCTTATAATTGGTCTGCTCGATCATGATCGAATTCTGGCAGTCTTTCTCCACAATATATATGGTATCAATGTGCGTCAAGTCCGTAGTTGACGGTCGATTCAATCGCTGTTTGACGGTTTCTTGGCGGTAAGTGGGAAGCGAATCCCCGCATGCAGTCTAGCTGTATATACGTGAGACACTTGCATGAAACAGAGTCGGCCGGAACATTTGATGCCTTCTGCAAGAGCGGTGCTGGAGTTCCATCCTAAAATCCTACTGATGGACGCCCAGACGAGGGTGTAGAGGGAAGAGTGCGAGTTTACGGTGGCCGGGTGGAATGATCATAATGCCGAGGGATCTCGGCAGTTTCGTTTCCTGGTTTCTTCTCTTTCTTTTCTGGATTCCGTCCCCTTCACTTTCAAGTACCCTTTGCACTTTCGAGGACGGTTTGTGTACAGTGAACGCTACTTGCGTGTCCTCAGTAAGCAGATGCGTCGATCTGACTTACACACTTCTGGATAGCAGCACTCTGTACGGCTCGAGTATGTCATACACATACGATAGCGATACGGGGACCATGACCTTCACGACATACGACGCTCAAGCAAGCTGCTCTGGGACGGTCAGCAATCCGATTGTGGTGCCTCCTCTGATACATGAATTGTGAAATGCTCTCGCTAGACATAGGATCATCTAAGTCGAATGTTGCAGAAGGGGTGCGTTCGCAGTTTCCAACGTCGCACTCATTCAGACCTACAAGTGTTTTTCTGCATCACATGTATTTGTATGTATGTGTACGCGCATGCATTCCCAGTCGTGCACCTGTGCGGTTGGGTCTTCCGCTTTTGTTTTATCTTCTTGTTCTTTCGTTTGAGATGCTCTTTCCTTTCGTTTTCTCCTCTTTCGTTTCTGGTTTTTTTCGAAGCTCTCTTAACTCTCTTCCAAAGTTTTCGTTTTCAGTCTCTCGATAGCTCTTCTTTCCCTGTTTCTTGAAGTCTTTTCAAAACCCTTTCCGGCACAGCACGTACATGGATTTGAAACTTATTCAGTCGGTGTCAATTCTGCCAAACGGAGCGAAGAGCAACAACTTCTTAAATGCGCACTGGAAATGTCACGTTGGTTTTTTTGGTCCCCAGTGCGTGTACAGATGCGCGTATAGATGCACATAGTCCTCGGACCGAAGTTCGAATTCCTCTTCAAATGCATGAATATATGGATGCAGGCGACCACCTCCCGCGAGTATCCCTATGAGAAAGGAGTGTGCGTGAGGTCTTCGACTTTCGGAGGGACAAGCTGGAAAATTTCGGCTGCAAAGAGATTTGGGACAGGAGAGCCTGGTTCTCTTCCTGTATTCATGGCCATCTTGTCTGGTCTCTTAACACTTTTTGGAATGCACTTGCAGATATGAAGATAGCAGATAGACAGTCGATAACATCATTTAATAGAGAGTACATGATGTTGTAAGGGTTCAAAGAGCTGGCAATGGGCCGCTTTTATTACTGTATATTACTGTGCATTACTGCACATCCAGCAATAAAAATTCTAAGAAATTGAATACATAAACGACGATGCACTCTAATGCACTTATATGCATGCACTTGTTTACATGTTTTACACATATTTACATATGAAATATTTGATATAATTCGGATTCATATGGATGTATTCCATAGGTTATTCTACTTTAAATTTTGTTATGAATTACTACAAACTTAACATAATTTAGCATACCCTTTATGGTACCTAGTGGTACCGTCGTCCTGGTTTATTCTGGTTTTTGTTTCACCTTTATAAACCTTAGTTGACTTCAGTAGTTTAGGCTTCGCTTCTTTTCTTTGATTGGAAGATATTGGAAGCATACTAAAGCGTAACTGGTGTCAGTTGATGTTTAGCTATGTCCAACTTGATGATGGTCAATTATGATAATTTTTTTTTTTCTATACACTTTTTTAACATGATGATTTTTTGATTAATTGTATATTCACTTCACTTTATCTTTTTTCCTCTAAGATATACCCTAATATACACGAAATTATACTTGAAATAATTAGAAATCATAACAGACTATGTGCGAATTAATAGATTTGCATCCGCCCCTATCTGCCCCGCCCCGACAGGCCACTATAGCGCCCCCATATAGCGCCCCACTGCCGCAGGCCCGCGTTGCCACGCTCGCCAGCACCCATGCAGGCAAGACCGCCACGACCCATGCAGCAATATGCAGCATGGGTCACTATGGGTCACTGGCTTTGGGAATCTTCGATCGGGAGAATTGATCGATATGGAAGAGAAATCGATCTGTTTAATTGGAGCATGCACCTTTCCACCTTTTGAGGACTCTATAAGAGTCTTTGTAAAGAGCATTGATCCTACAGCGACCAATTCTTTGCTCTGTGGAAAGAGCAACAACAGCAGCGAGTGCAGAAGGGTGTCTCAACAGGCATCGATCCTCTTGTCTTCACCCCGCAACTGTCAGAAGATACACTGAACTAGCCCAGTGTCATCAAAAGATTCCCCCGTCTACCCCCCCTTTGCGTGGAAGTTTTACGGCAGAAATTGAAGAATCTGACCCAATGCCTTCTCTGTCCGTCAACTCAACGAGTCATCGCGTGATGAAGCCAATCAGGAGAGGAAAAGAACGAGGGGGAGACGGAGACGGGAATCTGGACGGAACTTCTCCCCACCCGTCTCCAAAACCAAAAACAGTCTCAGGGCGCACTCGGAGAAAATGGTCCAACACAGCTCCTCTGCTGGCTCTGGCGCTCTTTCTTCAGCTTACAGCTGGTGAGTCATTGTGCCTTTCATGACCGCCTCAAGTCCTAGCTCGGCCCCTTGTGGGCGAAAATTTGAGAAGTCGGAATTGATTTTCATTTGCATGCTTCCAAGAAGTCCGCGCACCCGTTCTATCTTCTTCCACACGCCCCCCCGTACCATGGCATGTGCACTCACCCCTCTACCTATTGACCTGCTTCCTTCTCTCCCCAACTTACAGAACAGTGGTTTCCTGTCTTGTTGCTTTAAAGATACCAAACACGATGCAGACGCCTCCCTGCCTTCCCGCAAACCCAATTTCCTCCCAGCAACGCTACCTCGGCCCCAAACGTGCGTCGAAGCGTGGCTCTGTCTCTTCTCACATATCTGCGTGTGTGTGTGTGTGTGTGTGTGTGTGTGTGTGTGTGTGTGTGTGTGTGTGTGAGTGAGTGAGTGAGTGAGAGACAGACAGACAGACAGACAGACAGACAGACAGAAAATGGGTAGGAAGAAGGGAGGAAAAACCTCTGCAGGACATGTACAGCATGCAGCACAAGAGCTAGACAAAATGCTGGTTGCATGTGCCTGTGAGTGCGCGTGCAGCGCGAGGCAAAGCGATGGGAGTCGGCCAAGGGTTTGCTCATAGTTTGGTTTTCACAGAGGACCGCAGCGTATTTGGGTTTGGCCGGAATGAATTTGCACAGCTGGGGCTTGGCACTTCGGATTCTCCTCAGTCATCTCCAACCAAGCTTGAATCTTTGTCCAGCGGGGGGGAGAGGGTCGTGTCTGCTTGTGGGGGTGTGTCGCACAGTCTTCTTCTGACTTCAGATGGGGTGGTGATTTCATTTGGTCGGAATGAGCACGGGCAATTGGGGGTTGGGAGGGTCGATGCGGCCTCTTCGGTGGGCGTGTGGACTCCCGAGAGGATTCCTAGGGATGCGTTTGGGGATCCTCAAGCGTCTGTGGTTAAAATTGGATGCGGATACTGGCACGGGTTTGCTGCTGCATGGGCTGGTCTTTCAAGATGTGCAGATGGAGAGTTCTGTGTCTGCTGGTTTGGCTATGTGGTTTGTTCGTTTGCTTCTTTGTTGCTTTTGACGTAGACCTTGACTGACGAGACTGATTGAAGAGGACTACCGCCCTGTTGCGTCAGGAGGAAGGCGAAGTCGTTTCACATGCAAGAGGAAGGCAAGAAAAAGGGAAAAGGGGAAGCTGTCACTGTGTGTTTCCTGAAGGTCGAACGGCTAGTGTGCGGGAACTGAGATACCAGAAGCGAGTTTCTTTTAGGAAGACAAAAAAGAAGAACTCGAAAAAAAGAAAACAATCGAGTAAATAATTGTGCAACTGCATGAAGGAGGAAATGAACGGATGGGAGCAATGAAGGAAGGATCGAAGCGCTGCATCTAAATCTGTCTCCTTTTGCCTTCTTTTTTGAGGTATTCCCTCTCTCGTCTCTCTCTCTTTCTCTCTCTTTCTCTCTCTCTCTCTCTCTCTCTCTCTCTCTCTGTCTCTCCACCCCCCCCCCCTCTTCTGCTCTCCCTCCTGCTTTTCTGCATGTTTGCAGTCTGGCTGTGACCTCTGACGGGCGTCTGTTTGCGTGGGGACGCAACGACAGAGGGCAGCTGGGGGTTGGTGATACGAGTGCCAGATCCGCCCCTGCAGAGGTGGGTGGGGAGATCGCCCAGAATAACGAGACGGTAGTCGCAGCTGCGGCCGGCATGGCGCATACTCTCGTAGTGTGCGAGTCGGGAAGTGTGTACTCGTTTGGGTTCAACAACGCAGGGCAATTGGGGGATGGACGGGTCGGGTGGTCTCTCACTTCCGTCTCTCCTGTGAAAGTCCAGCTCTCCTCTTCTGCTGGTGGGGCGGTTGGGGTAGCAGCGGGGGGGGGGCATTCTCTGGTTGTCACTGGATCGGGTCGGGTGTTTAGCTTTGGGTTCAGTCGTTTTGGACAACTAGGATTGGGGAACGCGGGGCTGTACTCGCCGAATAGCGTTCCTTCGGCGGTGCCTTTTGCAAACGGGACCTTTGTGGTGGAGGCTGCTGCGGGTGCACACCACTCGCTGGTGAGATTGTCTGATGGAAAGGTTTGTGGGTTTGGACGTAATCAGATGGGACAGCTGGGCACAGGGGATACCGCCCCGCAGATGGTTCCTTTCTGTGACGTTGGGACGGGAAATAATGATGTGTCTGTTCTGGGCGTTCTGGGCGGTGGGTGTAGTCATTCTCTTGTGGTGGCTGCAGAGGGGGTGGTGATGGGGACAGGAGACAACAGGTGGTATCAATTGGGGGTCGGTAGTACTGGTGAAACGGGGTCGAATCAACTTTAACCACGCAGTGTCAGCTTTGTGACAGTGCCTGGAATATAAAAGTTTTCATACAGTTCAGAGTCAATGTTGTCATTCGGCATTGGGGCGGGAGGCCAATCCTCGGGACATAAATCCTAATCCTGATCCTATGTTGCAGCCTTAAGTGAAGTTAAGTCGCAAGTTATTGTCTATTTAGATAGTTAATTGTAATATATGTTTTGACTAGTGTTTTGATCGATATATTGAAAATATGTTGAAGCCCAGAATCTTTTATAAAGTTTTGTCTAGAATCTTATGTAGAAGAAGTTCTATGATTGATTCAATACAATCAACAGCATCAATAAATCACTTAATTTTTATTATTTATCAAACACATGTGATTTCCAATCGTGCTTTATTTCGGTAAAATGTTTCTGTAAAGCTAATTGGTGTTCAGATTTTAAATCTTTGAGTTTTTAAATATTTTAGTACTACGAAAACATAGGTTTATACATTATCTAGTACACTATACATATGAATTGAGGCAGTTAAAGCCGGTGAGCACACCACTTGGGCTTTGGCCAACTGCGGGGCATGACATGCATTGTTTGTTTTTTGTCTATTCAAAACGTGCATGCAGAAAGAGGCAAGCCCAGATTGAGAGAGAAGGGCAATTAAAAGCGCTAGCTCAAAACGACTGGATGTCCTCCCACACCAACCGCTGAACAATGAGCACTATCTGGCCTCAATGAAGTCAGAAAGAAGCACAGCAACACTGCGGGGGCGTATGGAGACATAAAGGCTCGGCACATACGCACACCACATTCATATATTGAATTCTATGAGAAAAGAGAGACTCAGTGAAGAAAAGGAGAGATGAGAGGGAGAAACAGGTTTTTTATAAGTGCTTGCAATTTTAATCTGAATGGGTTTTTTCGAGAGAAAGAGAAAAAAGTTTTTAGCTGGATTCTGCTAGCAGAAAGCCGAGGAAGGAAAGAGATTCTTGCAGATAAAAACCGTTTTATGAAGACGGGAGAATTGGAAGAACAGAGACACACATCATACACGCATATATGCATTCAAACGACAAGACACACATGAGTGCATCATTGACAAGCGCATGACTCTGCAGAAGCCACAGTCTTAGGGAATCAACGAAAGCCCAAACGACCCTGGGGCCATCTCACAAGCTCCTCGTAGATTTGCTGGTGTGCCTGGAAGACTGTGCTTTGCTATGACTCTGGAGTCCCGTCCCCCTCCTCAATAATGAGACGTGTCATGCACCCTCCAGGCCCGATGGTTGCACGCGCGCTGCACTCGTGCTGGCTTACCAAATGGTCAAGCATCGCAACTGCCGTCTCCTGTACAAGGAGAGGAGAAAGGGAAGAGCTGTCTTTCAGGGGGTTAAAGGAGGAGGTGTCCTCTCCTTCAAATGCTGGCTTCACAGGCTGGTTACACAAGAAAACCACAGAATTCTCACGACCAGCTTGCTCCCCCTCTGGCTTTTTCTTCTTCTTTTTCTTCTTTCTCTTCTGTGTTGCATGACTCTTCTCCTCCAGCTTCCCCTCCTCCAGACCCTCATCTTTCTTCTCTGATTTCACAATATTTTCATCTGCGGGTGAAGCGGTGTTTGGATGGGGACGAGCTCTGCAAGCCTCTGAGGGGGAAGGGGGGCTGGATTCTTTTGGAAGGGGATGAGAGTCGCAAGCATCTGCAGGACCCGGTAAGGTGGAGTCGATCGGAGAGGGACGAAGGCTACAAATGTCTGCCGAAGCTACGGAGGCTTGTACGGAGGTGAGAGAGGCTCCTGCTTGTGGGCACGGAAGCTGGAAGGCTTGTGCAGAGGTGGGAGAGGCTTCTACTTGCAGGCACGGAGGCGGAGTGGCTTGTGCAGAGGTGGGAGAGGCTTCTACTTGCAGGCACGGAGGCAGGGTGGCTTGTACGGAGGTAGGAGAGGCTCCTGCTTGCAGGCATGGAAGCGGGGAGGCTTGTACGGAGGTGGGAGAGGCTTCTGCTTGCAAGCACGGAGGCGGGGTGGCTTGCACGGAGGTGGGAGAGGCTCCTGCTTGCGGGTACAGGAGCGGGAAGGCTTGTACGGAGGTGGGAGAGGCTTTTGCTTGCAGGCACGGAGGCGGGGTGGCTTGCACGGAGGTGGGAGAGGCTCCTGCTTGCGGGCACGGGAGCGGGAAGGCTTGTGCAGAGGTGGGAGAGGCTCCTGCTTGCGGGCACGGAGGCGGGGTGCCACTGGCTTGGCAATGCACGGAGGTGGGGGAGGCTTTTGCTCGTAGGCACGAAGGTGAGGTGGCTTGCACGGAGGTGGGAGAGGCTTTTGCTTGCAGGCACAGAGGCGGGGTGGCTTGCACGGAGGTGGGAGAGGCTCCTGCTTGCGGGCACGGGAGCGGGAAGGCTTGTGCAGAGGTGGGAGAGGCTCTTGCTTGCGGGCACAGAGGCGGGATACCACTGGCTTGGCAATGTACGGAGGTGGAGGAGGCTTTTGCTCGCAGGCACGGAGGCGGGGTGGCTTGCACGGAGGTGGGAGAGGCTCCTGCTTGCGGTGAGAAAAAGCGATTGTTACCAAATCCGCGCTGTGCGGTAACTTTGGCACAGGGCTTCACTCGGGGCAGGTCATAGGGGAGAGAGATGGGAACTGAAGCAGCTGCGTCTCGTTCTTGTTCTTCTCTCAAAATTTCCTCCCATCGAAGCCTGGAGTGCCTCTTCCCTCTTCTTGCTCGTCCTTTCCGCTTTTCTCCAGTCTCTCTGACGTTTTTGAGCCCATTTTGGTCCCTTGGGTCAGCGTCCCTCTGTGTGCAATTCTGTTGAAGAGGATACAGACGCGATTCACATTCTGAGATTCTTTCAGCTTCGAATGCGATCTGTTGGATGCAATACTGCAGCTGCAGGGACAGAGAGACTACGGTCTGAGTACAGTGCGATACCCACAGCGATTGTAGCAGAGAAATTGCTTGGTGGGCTCCTTGAAGGAGATTCTGTGTCAACATGGAGACGGCAAACGAAAATTCAGTCTTTCATGGCCAAACTTTAACCGTTTTTTCTCGCGACAAGATCAGAGAGCGTCTTTTGAAGTTCTGCTACTCATAGTCAGTGTTAATATATAGAAAAACATATCTTTCTAATTTTTTTCTAATTGCTAATCAAATTGAAAAATTGAGATAAAAGCTAATAAATTGAGATTCCACGTACATTCCAAATTTGTGATTGAGGTTTTTGTTATGCATGCCGCATCCCCGTATATGAAGGGCGGATCTAGCCTAGTCTGTCAAAAGGTTCCGGTTTGTCCCGTCTGTTCTGAATCTAGGAACACTGCTCATTGATCACTTTTACTGCGGTTTATTCCAAATTTGGTATTCCAATCCCCCCATTGGGACCCCAATGATTCTCAAAGGCGATAGCCTAAGACGGCCACTGAGGGCATATACTAAATTCAGTGCTAATAAATAATATATAAACAAATACATGCAACATCTCAGATCTATGAGTCGGCAAGCTATTCAAAATAGTAAAAATAGTTGAAAAAATAGTAAAAATAGTTCAAATAGTTACTGATGATTGAGGTTTTTGTTATGCTAGTTACTATTTTTACTATTTGCTACGTCAAATAGTAAAATAGTTAGAAAATAGTTAGCTATTTTTATAGTAAAATAGTGCATATTTACAGTCTTCATACATGTTGCCCCACACTACGTCAAAGAAAGCTGTTGACGTCACCCTTTTGTTTCTTTTCATTTCTGATTGTGTTGGGCTTGATGCTGTTTGTGGTTGTTAGTGTTTGTATGAATTGATCGTTTTAATGCATGTTGGTTGCGCTGCTTACTACTGATTCAATTGTGCATGGTTTGTAATGTTTGTATTTTGTTTGTGATTGCATGGTCACTAACGCAAACAATAAGTGGTTTAAGGCACTCATCTTCGCCAGCTAGGCATCATAGCGAAAATAATCTGCGCGCGCGCCTTGGCATGTAAAAAATTCAAGTAGCAATCAGTGTATGGACGCACGCGATGCCTGATATCAGCGTTTGAAAATTGACCGGGGATCAAATGCGTATATGCATGAGAGTGGTTTCTTAAGCTTCTGCAGTAAAAGTGGTATGATGGTCTTCT
The DNA here is from genome assembly GCA_018398765.1 of Chromera velia. Lineage (NCBI taxonomy): Eukaryota > Chromeraceae > Chromera > Chromera velia. The sequence continues at coordinate 106,660 of JAHBMJ010001129.1, read as the reverse complement.
TCCCTTTGTCAGTCAAATGCTGAAGACAAAGAGGTGAAGAGACAAAGACTACCTGCGTAGTGAAGGCAGAATCAGACAAAAAGCTATGATGTTTACTAGCGGTGCAGGTTCCTGCGGGACGTACTGCATTACAGCAGACACTGATACTATACTCGGATTCATATATAGCTTTGGCTTAGTATTAGCTTTTTTTTGCTTTTGTTGACGCTTTATATGACAGACTTGGGCTTAGAGTCTTTGTTCCTCTTTGTCACGATATCGATTTGTGCTAGTTGACATTTATTGTTTTTGGTGGCATCTGTTGAGTCATTGGCTTATCCTGTGGATTCGCAGTCTGGAGATCCACTGGGCAACTTGAAGCGTGTCTGCTTAGTGGAGGAGAGTATACGGTGCTGCGTTTGTGGTGAAGTTTAAGGTTCTGTTTGTTGGACGCAGCTGGAGTCTGGAGTGGTCTGAAAATAAAGAGGAGAGGAGTTTGGTTTTGAAGTGTGAAGGAGGTTGGTTGTTCAAGTAGTGAATGGAGACTAGTTGTTGTTTTTGGTGACGTCATGATAAGCGTCCTGTTGTAAACTGAAAAAAGGCTTGGGTTTGCTTCAGTTAGTGGAAGAAGAAGGCGTTGTCTTGTGCAAGAACTTAAAGTTTGTAGGTTTCTGTCTTCTTCTTCTGTGTTTGTCAAGGGTTCTGATAGTGAGAGATCCGAGTACCTTCGGCTCTTTGTTATCTTTGAATTGCACCTAAGTGTGAAGTAGGAGTGGCGGCAGTACTGTTGGTAGTGGATTTATTTGATGATAATGTAGTGGTTATGTTGGGAGTTGAGTTGGAGTTTAAAGATGAAAGAAAAGGTGATGAGGGAAGTGGTTCTTGATGTTCAGTGTACTGGTGTTTGTTTTGTGAATTGATTTTGCTGTCTTACAGACTAGAGTCACAGTCTCTGAATCTTTCAGACTCAGTCTGTCTGCTTTTTCTCTCTCTCTATCTCTCTCCGTCTTTCTCTGTCTGTCTGTTTATGAAAGATGAAGAAGGGATAGAGATAGTTGGAGAGAAATAAAAATGACAGAATAATGAAGAGGAGAGAGTCGATGTGATGGACTCGGATGGAAGTACTCGTGAACTTGAAGGGTGAACTTGAGGTGTGTTTCATTTATAGTCCAAACCACATCTTTTCTTTTCTTTCATTTGGTAGTCTGAGTATGCCTGGGTGTGAGAGGACACTGAAAAAAAAAGAAAAGGAAAATGAAGAAGAGGAGAAGTGTTGGTGTCGCCGGGCCGGTAGGCCTGGTGACGCCAACAACTTTCTTCTCCTCCGTGTGTGTCAACATGCACTTCGCGCATGTTACCCCATACTACGTTAAAGAAAGCTGTTGGCGTCACCCTTTTGTTTCTTTTCATTTCTCATTGTGTTGGGCTTGATGCTGTTTGTGGTTGTTGGTGTTTGTATGAATTGATCGTTTTAATGCATGTTGGTTGCGCTGCTTGCTGCTGATTCAATTGTGCATGGTTTGTGATGTTTGTATTTTGTTTGTGATTGCATGGTCACTAACGCAAACAATAAGTGGTTTAAGGCACTCATCTTCGCCAGCTAGGCATCATAGCGAAAATAATCTGCGCGCGCGCCTTGGCATATGAAAAATTCAAGTAGCAATCAGTGTATGGACGCATGCGATGCCTGATGTCAGCGTTTGAAAATTGACCGGGGATCAAATACGTATATGCATGAGAGTGGTTTCTTAAGCTTCTGCATTAAAAGTGGTATGATGGTCTTTTTCCTTTTGTCAGTCAAATGCTAAAGACAAAGAGGCGAAGAGACAAAGACTACCTGCGTAGTGAAGGCAGAATCAGACAAAAAGCCATGATGTTTACTAGTGGTGCAGGTTCCTGCGGGATGTACTGCATTGCAGCAGACACTGATACTATACTCGGATTCATATATAGCTTTGGCTTAGTATTAGCTTTTTTTTGCTTTTGTTGACGCTTTATATGACAGACTTGGGCTCTTTGTTCCTCTTTGTCATGATATCGATTTGCGCTAGTTGACATTTATTGTTTTTGGTGGCATCTGTTGGGTCATTGGCTTATCCTGTGGATTCGCAGTCTGGAGATCCACTAGGCAACTTGAAGCGTGTCTGCTTAGTGGAGGAGAGTACACGGTGCTGCGTTTGTGGTGAAGTTTAAGATTCTGTTTGTTAGACACAGCTGGAGTCTGGAGTGGTCTGAAAATAAAGAGGAAAGGAGTTCGGTTTTGAAGTGTGAAGGAGGTTGGTTGTTCGAGTAGTAAATGGAGACTAGTTGTTGTTTTTGGTGACGTCATGATAAGCGTCCTGTTGTGAACTGAAAAAGGGCTTGGGTTTGCTTCAGTTAGTGGAAGAAGAAGGCGTTGTCTTGTGTAAGAACTTAAAGTTTGTAGGTTTCTGTCTTCTTCTTCTGTGTTTGTCAAGGGTTCTGATGGTGAGAGATCCGAGTACCTTCGGCTCTTTGTTATCTTTGAATTGCACCTAAGTGTGAAGTAGGAGTGGCGGCAGTACTGTTGGTAGTGGATTTATTTGATGATAATGTAGTGGTTGTGTTGGGAGTTGAGTTGGAGTTTAAAGATGAAAGAAAAGGTGATGAGGGAAGTGGTTCTTGATGTTCAGTGTACTGGTGTTTGTTTTGTGAATTGATTTTGCTGTCTTACAGACTAGAGTCACAGTCTCTGAATCTTTCAGACTCAGTCTATCTGCTTTCTCTCTCTCTCTATCTCTCTCCGTCTCTCTCTGTCTGTCTGTTTATGAAAGATGAAGAAGGGATAGAGATAGTTGGAGAGAAATAAAAATGACAGAATAATGAAGAGGAGAGAGTCGATGTGATGGACTCAGATGGAAGTACTCGTGAACTTGAAGGGTGAACTTGAGGTGTGTTTCATTTATAGTCCAAACCACATCTTTTCTTTTCTTTCATTTGGTGGTCTGAGTATGCCTGGGTGTGAGAGGACATTGAAAAAAAAAGAAAAGAAAAATGAAGAAGAGGAGAAGTATTGGTGTCGCCGGGCCGGTAGGCCTGGTGACGCCAACAACTTTCTTCTCCTCCGTGTGTGTCAACATGCACTTCGCGCATGTTACCCCATACTACGTTAAAGAAAGCTGTTGGCGTCACCCTTTTGTTTCTTTTCATTTCTCATTGTGTTGGGCTTGATGCTGTTTGTGGTTGTTGGTGTTTGTATGAATTGATCGTTTTAATGCATGTTGGTTACGCTGCTTGCTGCTGATTCAATTGTGCATGGTTTGTGATGTTTGTATTTTGTTTGTGATTGCATGGTCACTAACGTAAACAATAAGTGGTTTAAGGCACTCATCTTCGCCAGCTAGGCATCATAGCGAAAATAATCTGCGCGCACGCCTTGGCATATGAAAAATTCAAGCAGTGATCAGTGTATGGATGTACGCGATGCCTGATATTAGTATTTGAATTTTGACCAGGGATCAAATGCGTATATGCATGAGAGTGGTTTCTTGAGCTTCTGCATTAAAGGTGGTATGATGGTCTTCTTCCCTTTGTCAGTCAAATACTGAAGACAAAAAGGGCGAAGAGATAAAGACTGCCTGCGTAGTGAAGGCAGAATCCGACAAAAAGCCATCATGTTAAAAAAAGTTAATAGAGTCCAGGAGCCCCTTGTCTTACCCCGCGTCCTGCAATTTGATCATCAATACTCTTAGTTTCACTAATCTCCGTATTTAATACAAATATGCTATTTTGCTGTTAAAATAGTAAAAATAGCTAACTATCAAGAACTATTTTACTATTCGACAGTGCGAATAGTAACAATAGTCACTATTTTTACTATTTTGACATAGCAAGCCGACTCATAGATGGCTGCCAGTGACCTGGGCATGAATCAGCATGCAGTTATTATACTAACTAGTATGTTTCAATCTGATAACTGTGTCAGATAACATGAAAAGTACATGAATTCACATGCATGCATGCAAGCATCCATGCATACATTCATACATGCACCACGCACAGTCCAAATCGAGACGATGATGAATTGATCGATGCCCCATCGATAGTCGGGAGGCTTCCCCACTCTGATCTCAATCAGTTGCTTGCCCCAGTCCCTTGACGTTTCTTCCTTGCCTGCACGGCTGCTTGCGGGTCCCTCCGCAGCCTCAATAAATAATTTTAGAACTCACACCCCAACTAACCCCCCTCCCACGCGCAACACCTGCAAGGCCCTGATACCCCCCAGATGGCCGGTCCGTCTCACCTCTTTAGGGTCCACGGCTCTTCCTCACTTCCCCCCCCCACCAGAGCTAGAGTGTCCCTCCTGCCTCTCAATGAATTTCGAAAACAGACCCGAATGAATTCCGAATTCCAACCGACGACGACAGAAACCTGGATCGAAAGGTCGCCTTGGCTGGCTGCTCAAACAGCTACCCACCCACCCTCAGGGAGGGAGGGAGGGGCGTTGTTCACAGACAGACCGCTAAGTCTCCCCCCATGCACCCACCCCTCTTTCCTTTCTCTCTCTCTTTCCGGATGGCCGTGAGAAGGCGGGCAGGGTTCGCACGCGGATGTCGGATGCTCTTGACCGATTTCTTTTTCTGTCTGCCCGTCGGATGCATGGAGCTGCTTCCCTGGAAGTCTCTGTCTCTCTTTGTCTCTCTCGATCTCTCTCTCAATGATCATTGGTGTGAAGTGAAGTGAGTCGCGCAGGGAAAAAAAGGGCAAAGGTGAGGGTGGGTGCAGACAGTAAGGAAGAGAGCATACTTGGAACCCCTATCGAATGGGCGTTTTCTGGTCTTTTCGATATGTTTTTCCTCTCTCTTTGCCTTTCGGACTTCTTCGATCGTCTTTTGCTTCAATCATCGTCCGGTCGGTCTGTGATTCAGACCAACGACCGACTGAGAGCGCTACGGGGAATTTTGTCTGTCAACTGAGAAGCTGCAAGCAACCCTTTCTCCCTTGCTCCTTTGCCTCCGAGTCCCTCACTGCATTCTGACCAAATGCCCCCGAATTTTTTTTTCTGTCTTGGCGCTGCGGTCTCTACGCACAGCAGACAGACTGACAAAGAGGCCGGCCTGCGTAATCATGTCATGTGTGTGTGCGTGTGTGAGAGAGAGAGAGCGAAAGGACCCAGACGAAGGAAGGAACCAACCAACGTGGCTAGATGTCGCCCCTCCCCTCCCCACCCACCCAGCAAACCCAAACGAGACAGCACAAGAGAGAGACACGGAAAAAACCGCGAGTACCCATCTCCCCACCCACCCCTCTCCCTGCCCAAGAACGCAACCCCACCCTGACATGAATTGTGCAACTGAGAAAGAGAGGCCGAATCTTCTTCGTTCGTCCCGATGGCTGTATCACGGAAGACAAATTGATCGCATACTTCACGTCACGTCACCATACAGGCAAATGCCATCATTCATCCATTCACTCACTCATTCATTCATTCATCTACTACTTTCTCATTTTTCCTTTCCATGCATGCTATTACACGGAGAGGAGATGATCGATCGAATCCCCCCTCCCCCCCCTTGCTCTCCTTCTTTGCGGTGTCCGCCCCAGACCAGATCAAGAACCCAACCTCCCTCCAAAGCCCATGTCGTACAAAATCCAACCAACCAACCAACGATCTTCGTACGCCCTCGTCAATCCAAGAAAGCCAGATAAATACGATGTGAATGAATTTCTCTCCCAAAAGATGAAGCCCAAACATGATTGACACTTCTGTCTGTCTGCCTGCCTGCTCACCCCCTTCCCTCCTTCCTACCTTTCCCAAACCAAACCATTTCAGGGGATCTTAAGATACAAACAGCCACGTCGGTCGGTCACAAGGAAGGTCAACAAACAAACCAACAAGAAGTCGACTTGATGCATGATCGATCGGTCAGGCGAGCAGCGTATTCAACGCCGACGTCGGGTCCCAGTTGGACTTCTTCAGGGCCTCCTGAAAGAGGGAGGGGAGGGAAGGAGTGGGGAGGAGGAGAAATTGATTGAAGAGGTAGCTTGCATCATTTTTTGTTACTCATGCAGATAGCGAGTGGCGCAGGAACGGGAAAAGTGTAGGCAAGCTGGATGCGACAAAGATGTCGGTTTGGTCTGTTGGACCAGAAGAAAGGAAAGCTTCCTGCCCCACTGCTCCTTTGCCCAAAGGTCGAATGGGGGTGAAAAAAGCTGTGTTAGTTTCTTTGCTGCCTCCCCGCTGCTCTCTTACCGCAGAGAGACTATATGTTTCTTCTTCTCCTTTCTTTTCTTCATGTACATAAACGACGAAAAGAAAGAAAGAAAGAAAGAAAGGAAGGAAGGAAGGAAGGAAGAAAGAAAGGAAGGAAGGAAGGAAGGAAGGAAGGCAGGAAGGAAGAAAAGAAAGAAAGAAAAGAAAGAAAGAAAGAAAGAAAGAAAGGAAAGAGACAAAAAACAGAACAAAAACTCAAAGAACGTGACAAACAGACTGTATGGTTTCTTTCCACAGACAGACAGACAGACAGACAGACAGACAAATTGAATGTACTGACCACCGCTTGTTCTTTTGAAAACCCCATATCTGTCAACTGCCGAATCTGCAACACAAAACACAAATGACACAGCGATACGTTTCTGAATTATTGCGTGTGCCACTGCATTATCGCATTGTTTGTGTACACTCTCAGCTAAGCGAGTTTGTCAGTCTGTCTCTCGCACACCAAATTCAGTGTTTTCTTGTTTACTCTCACTTCACTGTCCACACTTCCCTGTTTGTGTACCTCCCCCGCATTGCAGAAATGCTCAGAAAGAATTGCCGGAAAGGCGAATGAAACTGTACTGCGAGGCTGAAAAAAGAAAGAAAGAAAGAAAGAAAAAAGGAAGGAAGGAAGGAAGAAAGGAAGGAAGGAAAGAAAAAAAGAAAGACGGACAGACGGACTATGTCGTCTTTTCTTTCCTTTTTCTCTTCCCTTTCTTTCAGAAGGCAGACAGACAGAAAGTAATGAAGAGAGCGAAAGCACGAAGAAGGCGCTAACTTTTTGGTCTTCCGAGCTCTCTTGGTCTGCTCGTGCGAAGGAGTCCGTCCAGAACCTGCAATCTCAAGTGTAAGTGCGAGTGAGTGCACATATGCAACGAAGATCGATCGAACACTCACGGAAAAGGTAGACAGACAGACAGAGGACCGGAAGACCATGCCGACAGACACCCTGTCAGTAAGTCAGTCAGTCAGTCAGTCAGTCAGTCAGGCGGACGCGAAGAAGCTGATAGCTCGACGGAAGGGGGTCACACACAGAGTAAATCCAGCCAGCCAAGAACTTTCATTGGAAAATGACGGAATACAGCGGACATCTCACCGGAGTCAACACACAAAATGCCTCCGAGAAAAGGTCAGTGCAGGGGCTTCTTGTTTTCTTCTGACGTTGTGCCCGGACAAAGACAAAATATACTGACTGTTACTAATCCTCTTCCCTCTGAGCTCCTTTGCTGCCCTCTTTCCTTTCCAAAGAATCCCTTTTCGCTCCCTCTAAAGAAGAAGAAACAACAAAAAAAAAGAAAGAAAATGACAGAGAAACGGACTTTGCTGTCTGGTTGTAAAGGGCCCTATCTGTTTTGTACATCTTCGCAACCTCAGCATCTTGAGGGTCATCTGCAGGCAGAGAGAGAGAGATAAGAGTCCCATCCCCACACTTCCTTCCTGTAGGATGGCACGGGGCACACGCAAATGGCCACCTACGTATCCCTCAAGGTCTTTTATATCTTTGTTCACGTTGTGAGTACTTTGCTGGCGCTGGGAGACTTCCTATCATTTCCCCCCAAATTCTGATACCTTGCAAACGGAGGAGGGAGCAGGAAAAAATAGTAAGGAGGGTCGAAGGAGGGGAGTGGAGAGTATGGCTGTCAGAGCATCACAAATGAAACGTCAGATGATGCAGACAAACTGCACGAGCAAACCACAACCAAGACGGCTGAGACAAAATCTCCACGCAACTAAATCTTCATCATACCGGAACCGCCCGCGTTTCCCCCCCCGGGACCTTTCACTTTTCGTCAGGCATACAGATCATCCAACGACCACCCAAGATATCGAAAAGCCGAACCTGGTTCTGCTGCCGTGAGAAGGGCCTGAATAGACAGAAGAGCTGTACGAATTGTAAGGGCGGGTGACCACTCTGTTTTGAGAATATCCAGGCAGATGGCCCCCGTCTGAGAGGACACGTTCGGATGCCAGATCTTTGTGTCGAATTTCATCTTCGGCGGGTTGTAAGGGTATTCATTCGGGATCTGGATATCCACTACAAATGTGCCTCCTGCAAAAGGAGTGTCTTTCTGCAAGCACACACGAAGACAAGAGGCAAGAAAGAGGACTGTTGATGATGAGACCCGCAGGCGAGGGGAGCACGAAACTTGCCCCTTCGTGCACAAACGCGCTTCTTCAGAGGCGGTGTGAGAAAGGGCACGTTGCCCACATTCTTTCGCTTTATTTCCAATTCGATTCAATTCCACTTCTTCCCCACTCACTGCAGGGCCGTCAGATTTTGAGCAGAGCAATAGGACAGGCTTGGGGTGCAAGAGCCGAACGAGCGGCCCAAACCCATCATCATTTGACGATATGTTTGCGTGCGCCTAAAAGAAAGCACAGGAAAGGAAGGGTTTGGCGAGGGATGAAGGAAAAGAAGGAAGATGAGTGGGCAAGGGATACCGTGCGGGCAAGGACAGACGGATGAGTGTCCGTGTCCAGAGCAATCCAAGAATTGGCACACAAACAAATAGACAGCCACTGACCGGTCCCAGAATTGTGCCCTTCCAATGATACAAGTTGCCGTCGAGCATAAGGGCCTTGATTTCTGGATTGTTTTGGTGCTCCTCTCCAATCTCCTTCAACTCCTGCAGCGTCGCATGCAGCAAAAGCAGAAACAGAGGAGAGGAGAGAAGAGGCAGGCAAAATCATATTCCCTTCATACATCAAGACGCAAAGATATTCCACGCGGATCCCTGAAAGATGCTGCTGGAGACCGAAAGAGATTGCAAGCAAGAGCATTGCATACGTAGTGGAGGATTCTTACAGTAGGTGATAGAAGGTAGCTCAAAGACCGTTCATTTCTCTGCAGGTTTTTCTTTTTAATCATACGTGGAGATAAACCCAGGCAGGGAGTCAAGCATGGAGTGGCATTGGCAGACCTTCTGGAGTCTCTTTTGGAGAGGAGTCGGCATCTCTTCTTTCCTTCTTCCTTCTGATCACTCAAATGACCCCTGCAGAGATTCTTCCACAGATCCCTCCCAAGAACCCTGCGGTCAGCCAGGCGCCACGTGGTCAGCGTGACAGCAGGAAGACGATGGTATGAGCGCCAGACAAGGCTGATGTCCTTCCTTTCGATACCTGTTGGTCGGACAGGATGGACCGGTAGCGACCCAAACCCGAAGAAAAGGATCAAGTGGGAGGAGAGAGACGGTGAACTGTATGAGCCAACCGACGGAATATTTGGGCACTTTGGGATCTCCTTCTCGCAGGAAACAAGCCTCGGCACACAGATGGAGCTAGCAGAAAGCAATCATGCAACCCTTGGAGCATACGCGGACTGTGTATGTTCGGGAAGAGGGCCGGCAAGAGGAATTCTCTTGCTCGAGGAGGGCCGGAATCTGCGAGGGATCGATGGGATTGACATGCGGTCACAAAAATAGCCGGTGACGCACGCAAAATCGTGTGGCCGGCCGGCCGCTCCGTGCGGCATGCATGCACAAATTTGATCTGATCGATGCCCGAAAACGAAAAAAAGATCCACTTTCTCAACCTACGAAATGCTGCAAAGATCTGCAAAGTTCCTTTGATGGTCTGCAGTGAATTAAGCCCTCATATGCGTACCAAGATCGTAGAGAGAGAGAGAGAGAGAGAGAGAGTGACAGAGAGGGTCAGTGTGTGTGAGGCAGATTGGAAAGCGTTCCACGAGCTTCGATCGACCGTTGTTGTGCCCGAATTCCAAGCAAATCTTTGGAGCAGACTGAGCGATCGAGACGGGATTTTTGTGCCTGAAGGACAAAAGCCGGAGGTCAGCGAAGGCGTCGTTTTCCCTTTCCCTCTCCCTCAGCTGATTGCATTCTGCTACTGAGCCAGTGTTCTATCTAGCCTCCTCATTCTTCGGTTCCATTTCTTTGCTCATATCAAGCGGGAGACAGAACGTCCTTTCCGCTGCTGTTGCTCCGAGCCGGTTGTTCTACTCGCGTGCATTTCACTTCACTTTTGTTTTGAAGTCCCCCCTCATTGCGTGCCATCCTTTTCTAACAAGGAGTATCCTTGGCTCATATTGGCGTTTTTTCGTCCGCACGTTCACAACGGAAAGGATTGACATACTTGCCCCTTCACCTCTTGTTTTCTCTCCCTGCTCCCACCGTTTAAGACAACCAGTGGAAGCAGCCGTGCGCTCCATTCCGCAGAAGGATGGAGGACCTGCACCTGGAAGGATCAGCACCAAACACCGCAAACAGCCCTGATATCGCCGGCCCTGCCGACACTATGACTCAAAACGATCTCCTTGGAGAGGGCGCCGCCGGCCCTTCTGCGTTTCCCCCTGGTGCGGCCCCGGTTTCGCGTCTGGTACCTGAAGTGGCCGGTCAGCAGGCGGCCGTATCCACAGCACTCCCACGAGACGGTGAGAACGATCCGAAATGCCGAGAAGACGAGGCTACCCCAACTGACCAGCAAACACAAAATGTAGAGTCACAACCGCAGCTGCAGGTCCAGGAGCGACCCTCTGAAACCTTCCAGCAGCACGAGAAGGACTTGCAGGCCGCAGTCACCAGTGCTGGTGTCGCTGCAGCACCTCGCTCTTCAGGAGGGACGTATGACTGGTCAGTCGAGGGAGAAGAACAAACAACAACAGAGACGGACCGCGTGTAATGAGAAAAGAGCACAGAGCCGGAATTGAAGGAAAGGTTTTTCACCCCCGTCTCCCTGCTCTCTGGACCTCTGTGTGTTCTTACTTACTTCTCTGTCCCACCATCCTCTGGATCCTCTCCTCTCTCTCTCTCCTTCTTTTCATGTTCCTCACTTCACCTTCAAATGATTTCTTTCCTCCTTTCCTTCCTTCATTGTGCAGGGCGATGGTAACTCGCGACATCATCGACTCGTTCAACTTCATTTCCATTCTGGAGGACGAAATGAGGGAGAACCCGAACCTGCTGGAGGAGATGCATCCGAAAGGGGACATTGTGGGACTGTCAGTCAGTCAGTCAGTCAGTCAGTCGGTTTCCCCCTCATCCATGCAGTCCAGATCTTCCGTCAGACAGTGAGCGAGTAAAAACATCACCGTAAGCAGAAGGCAGGCAGGCAGGCAGGCAGGCGGTCGTTCCGCCCCCCTCTTTCTCTCTCAAGGTAGCGGTCTCTGTCTTTTCTTTTCTACATGCATCCGTCTCTCCATCTGTCCATGAACGAAAAACAGGGAGAAACCTGCAAATCGCGCTCACAGTCTGTTGCGCGGCCGACGGTTTGACTATGTTGTCTGCACTGGTCCGCGCGCAACCACTTTCCACACAGTACTGTTCTCTGTCAGCGCCTTTCTGCCGAAGAGTTGAGACGAATTGATACGATCAGCTGCACAAGCTCTGCAGATGGCTTCCTGAACATAGAGAAAAGACCCACACACGCAATGCAAATGCAGGCCTCCCGAAAGTGATGCTGATCGTCTCTCTGGTCGGAAGACCCTTCTACTGGATATGGACGAGACCCTGTCGCACACATCCTTCGAGAATTTGGGATACGAGCCCCATCTTATAGTCACGTGCTCGGAAGACTCGTCTTCGGTTGGTCGGTGGGAAGAGTGGGTGGGAAGGGGAGAGCACCGAAGCGCCATGACTGTTCATACATACATTCGACACTCTCTCTGTTTGACCGCCCTCGCATCCATCTGTCTCTGCTTGCGGCACATTATCCCCCACTTGAGATCCTTCCACTCATCCCCCGCCCCATGCCCCCCCATTCCCCTTTTGTGTTGACTTCTCACCCGACTCATTTGCATGCCTGCCTGCCTGCCTGCCCACAGGCTCTGGTGTACCTCCGCCCATACGTCGATCGGTTTCTGGCTGCCATCAACAGCTGCTTCGAGGTGGTCAGTCAGACAGAGAGGCAGGCAGGGAAAGAGGGAGGGCAGAATGTGTCACGGGCACCTTTCTTGTGTTGAGGCAAAAAGCATTCAGGCGCAGTGTTGGTTGGGTGTCCTTCCTTCCTCTCTCTGTTGTTCCTTGTTGCACGACTTGACGAAGCATTCCTTCCTTCCGTTCTTTTCGGTATGGCCATCATTCACTCATGGAGGGAGAGAGAGAGAGAGAGAGCTGTAGAATGCCACTGCATTTCCTTCCTGTCATTTGGGCATCTTTCACTTTTTGCGCGTGCTGGGTCGGTTGATAGAAGAAGCGTCAGTGTGTGCATGCAGTGGATGTGCGTCTAGGTTCTATGAGATCAGAGGGTCGGACTGGGCGTGCAGTCGCAGTCAAATCTCTGAGTGTTCGTTCGTTCCTCTCTCGTGCCTGCCTCTAACGATCAATTCGAACCTGTGTGCCTGCCCGTCTGTCTGCCTGTGCTTCCAGGTGGTATTCACCGCAGCTTCTGCTGAGTATGCTGATCAGGTACGGAGAAAGAGAATCAGAGCATTGTCCTTCACTGCGTTTTCTGCTCACGTGTGTATCGCAATGATTGAATGAAAGGGGTGCAAATGGAAAGAGAGAGGGGTACTTGAGGGAAAAGGAAAAGGAGACTGTTGATGGGAGGTGTATCTCTCTGACGAAAGGTCTCATTGTTTCTTCTTCCTTTCTTGCTTGCTTTTGCTGTTCTTTCTTGTGTGAAACCCCTTGCATTGATGCCATTGTATACATCAGAAGACTGGCAGCTTTGCGCTCATTCCTCCGCTTCTTTTCTTTCCGTTCGCTGTCACAATCTGTCCCTCATTATGTCCATGACTGCCCCCCTTCTACTGACTTCCGTTGTCTGTCCGCAGATCCTCAATAAGATCGACCCAACTGGCACTCTGATCGACCACCGACTCTACAGAGAATCCTGCAGACAGATAAAGGGGAGCTATATCAAGGTCAGTCAGTCAGTCAGTCAGTCAGTAAGTAGGCCGAGAGAGACGTTTGCATTGTGTTTCGTGAGAGCATGCGAAAGAGAAAGACCGTTCCTCAGTGAAGTTGAATGGCGAGGAGACGAGGCGAGGCGTCTCTCTCTCTCTCTCTCTTTCTTTCTTTCTTTTCTTTTCTTTTCTTTTCTTTTCTTCCTTTGTCTTCTCTGTCTCGTTCATTTGTTCGTTCGTCTGGGTTCGCCTCGTTGCCCGGCAGGATTCTGTGTTTTCGCTCTCACGCCTCAGTCGTTCCTCCAACGCTTTCCTCTTCTCTGATCGTCTGTCTGCCTTTGTCCATGTGTGAGAACGAACATGAATCAACCGACAGGTCGCCTCTCTTGATCGTTTTCCTGCTTGGTTGAGTTGCTCTCCCTCTCTCTCTCTCTCTCTCTCTCTTTGTGTGTGTGTGTGTGTGTGTGTGTGTGTGTGTGTGTATGTGTGTGTGTGGGGGGGTGTGTGTGTGTGTGCGTGCGTGTGTGATCCCATCCGCACACAGGATCTGAGCGTGATCAACCGGGACCTCTCGAAAGTGATTCTGGTGGATAACTCCCTGATCTCTTTTGCGCTTCAAGTTGACAACGGGATTCTCGTCTCGGTCGGTCGGTCTTCTTCTCGGTTCCCTCTATCACTTTTTGTTTCGCTCCCTCCCATTTTTTTTCTTTTCTTGTCTTCGTTTCGTCTCTTCTCCTACCTCTTCTTTACTTCATTTAATGTCTCAGTGAATTGTCGGACAGCAATAGATTTTCTGTTTCTTTCTTTTCATGTCTGTCGTGCGAGATGCATCCTGAAGTCTGAGTACATCTTCTCCATCCACCACTCAAGCTTTCACCCAAAGCAGGTGCACCTAAGGAAGCTTGACCTCTTTTTATCTTAGCCCGTGTGCTGTGCTTCCTTCTCCCAAAAGCTGTGATGGTACACGTTCCGTTGCCCCGCCTGACTGCGCATGTCTAATGAATTGTGCGTGCAGCACTTCCACGGAAGTCACGACGACGTAGAGCTGCTCAACATAGTGCCTGTCCTTCTACAAGTCTCAAAAGAAGGCGACGTGCGCCCCCATTTGAAACACCAATACAAGCTCGGAGACATGAAGGATGATTTCAAACGGTGCAAGGGCCTTGCATTCTTTGACGGTCTGGATCCGCCTCTCGACGGACACAACCCCCAGGAACTTCCACCCTTCACCCCCCCCCCAGCACACGCCCCCCCCAGTCGTCGTGTCTCAGAGACTGCCTCTGCTTCCGCGTCCTCCTCACCTCCGAAGAATGGGGGGGTGCAAGCGGAGGGAGGAGAGAGGAGGGTGGTGGTCAAACAGGAGGAACCAAAGCCCCCCAGCAGAGATCAGTGGCCGTCTGTAGAGCTGCTTGGTGACAGTCAGGGGAAGGAAAGGGAACGGGGGGGAGACCATGCGCGTCCACCCAACGTTGACATAGTGCGTCCCCCTTTCGATCCCCCCTACGTAGGCCTGGAGAGAGATGCTGTTGGCAATTCGTGGGCTGCAGGTGGGGGAGTGGCGGTGAAGCAGGAGGAATCGGGAGGGAGAGGAGACGGCAGTCTGATCGGGCATTCGTCTGCAGCTGGTGGAGACGGGGCGAGGGCGGGGGGGGTGAATTTGCTCATGTCCCCTGAGACTCCGGAGGGCGATGCTGTGGCAGACTCAGCAAGGGAGGGCACGCGACTGAAGAGAGTCACAAAGGACAAGGGGGGCAGTCTTTTACGTACTGCGAAGAAGAAAGAAAAGACTACTTTGTCAAAGGAGAAAGAGAAGCTCACCAAACTGAAGGACAAAGCAGTTTCTAGCAGCAGCAGTAAAGAGAGAGACCAGGCTCGTCACGTCCCCGTCGCCCTCCAGGCACGGGCCCCTCGTGGCTTTGCTCCTTCTTCCTTCACGTCTCGAGAAGCTGGAGAGGAGAAGCAGAAGCTAGGTGCAGCAGAGCAGAAACTGGACTTGAAGGACAAAAGTGCCGATGCCATTGCAACACAAGAGAAGATCTCGAGGGCCGTCAGACAAAAGACTGAGGGTTCCACCACGAAATCCGGGGGACAGGCAGTTCAGATGGTAGTAGCTCATGCTGCTTCCTCCGCTCCGCGTCGTTCCCGTTTGATAGACCAAGCAGCAGCAGATTTGAAGGAGAGAGAGAAAGAAAAGAGACTCCAACAGCCTCCGGCTTCTGTCCCCCCTCTACCTGCTGCAAAAGGGGACGAAAAACCACAACGTGCACGCCAACAGCAGCAGCCGGGTGGTGCAGGTCCCGGGAGGGCGTGGGGGGATTCTCCCGTCCCGGGTCCGACCAGCGATCCCGCCCTTCCCCCCTTTTCCTCTCTCGCCAACGCTGCCGCTGCGCCCGGTCTGCCCCCTTCCGCTGTCTCAGATGGCAGTACTGCGGTGATACGATACACACAAGCAGCGGACGGAAGGGGTGGTTTTGTTATGAACGGTATGCCGACCACCACCGGGGGTGCTCCGTCGGGTACCGATCAACTGTCAGCGCAGGACACAGCATACTCCCACACACGTCTTCGTCTGCCAGGGGGCGCTCATAACGTGCCCCCACTGTCCGCCTCTAACTCCCACTCACACCTTCTGGCACCCGCCGGGGGCCCTTTTCCGGGGGCCTTTTCCGCATGCAGCAGTGCTTCCGGCAGCCGTGTCGGGTTCACTCTGCAACACCCTGGAGGGTCTGGGGTTCCCGCCCCTCTCCAGCATCATCACCACGGGGGTGTTTTGCCCACCGAGGCCGCGTGGGTGCACTCGAGGCTCCACTCAGGCATCCCGGGAGGGCCTGGTGAGGAGGGCGCGCGGTCGCAACAGGGACTGTTGGAGTTTGTGGACGGGGCCAGAAGGGGGGTGTCTGGGGGCGGTGGGGAGGGACGGGGGGATGCCGCAACGAAGGAAGGTGATGGCACAGGCAAAGGTGCGTGAGTGAGTAAAGAGAGAGAGACGGAATTTGCACACTTGATGTGCCTCTTTCTACCTGTAGTCTTTCTTTCTTTGTTGGCTGGTTTCATTTTCCTTCTTACAGTGAATTGGTTCTTGTTCCATGCCCATCTGTTTTATCGCAGGCTGATGGATGGAAGCGGAATGCGGTGACTTGATTCCTTCTTGCCCTCAAGCATGAATAGCGCCGTTCTCCCATCATCTTCCCAGTGGTTTGCCGTGCCCTCGTTTGGCTTGTTCCTTGTTCTTTCAACTGGGCAATTGAATATGTCTCCCCTATTTCCCTTCTATTTCGAAGAACGGGAACATACGCACAGGAGAGAAGAGCGTTCACAATCGCTGAAACTGTCTTCTTTCTGCGTATGTAGAGAAATAGAGGGCAGGCAGAAAGTCTGCACCAACCACTTGACTCGGTTTTTCCCTTCTTTCTTTGTTCCTGCAGCAAAGTCACCTCACAAGACATTCGCAGCCGCTACCGCCGCTGCTGCTGCCCGAGCAAGCAAGCAGAAGAAGAGCGGAGGAGGCACAGTTGGATCTGCAGTCTCCAAAATCTCCCCTCCGGTGGTGGTTGCTGCCGCACGGCCACCCAAGGGTTCGTCGCCTTCCTCCGCGGCGGCAGCTGGGGGGGCGGCGTCTTCTGTCTCCCCGCTGCGAAAAGGGGGCGGGAGGACGGCCGCTGGGCGGGTCGCGGATCCTCAGGTTGGCTCGTGCGTGCGTCAATGTGAGGTTGTGTCCGGGGTGGTTGGACTTCTTCTTTTTATTTATTTTTTTTTTGGTAATGAAGAGATGACATGTAAGTGCTTGTTGGAGAGAAATCGTTTTTGCATGAGGAGAGGGAAAGAACGGAGTCCTGGTCCCAAAGAAGACTTTAAGGAGCACCAATCTCTCTCGGCACTATTTTTGTCTGATATGCCGGAGAGTAACCCGCGATCTGACTGAGAGACTGATTGACGAGAAAAAAAGACCTGGATTCCTCTCTCTGTGTGTGTTCTCTGCATTCCTCCACCTCTCTTCAGGGCCCCTCGAGAATTTCCAGACCCAGGGACAAGGACAGAGCTGGGGGGTCTACAGCCCAGAATGAGAGGTGCGAGAGGGACAAGGCCAACAGAGATCGGGAAAGGGAAAGAGGGGATGCGGCTGCAACCAGCGGAGCTGCCGGAGAGCAACAGGCACCTGCAGCTGCAGCTGCTGCTCCTGGGGGGGGGATCAACGGTTTGCCTGTTGGGCCCGTGTCGCAAATCCCGGCAGGGCACGCACCCATGGGATTTCCCTGGCATGCCGGGGCCCCCCCACTTCGCACTACTGCCGGGGCCCACTTCCTGCCTACTGGGTGGCCCCATGGCTACCTGGTCCCTCCTGCAGGGGCCGTTCTCACTCGAGGGCCCGTTCCGTTTGCTCACAGCAGAAGTGAGAGGACGTTCGGGGGCCCCGGCATCCCTTCCCGTCATACCTCCTCAGGGGGCCCTCTGCACCAGCTCCCCCCCGCAGGGGACGCGAGCGTCACTGTTCACGGAGCGCCCGCTCCTGCTGCTGCTGCAGCAGCCGCAACAACAGCAGCCCCAGATGCCCCCGGAAAGTCTTCTAGCGGGGGGATCCGAAAAGCGAAAAAGGAAAAGGACGGCCTGGAGAAGGCAACAAAAGACAAGTCTCTCACAAAGCCCCACAAGAAAGACAAGGAAAAGAAGGACAAGGAAAAGGCGAGTGTTTCTGCAGCTGCAGGAGGCCAGCCAGGCGCCAAATTGAGGTCCAAACAAAAAGTCTCCTCCAAAACCGCGGCCACAGCCGAAGCTGGACAGGGGGACGCAAACGCCCCAGCCAACGTCCAGTCACCCGACGCAACTCCGGGCACCGCCCAGCACGCACCCCACATCCCCCCTGTGCATCGGTACATGGTTCCTGCTCCCGTAAGCCCCCTCATTCCCTCTGTCCAACACCCTCAGCAAGTTGGATTCCAACAACTCTCCCGCCCCTCATCCCCCCACCCCGGCTTCCGCATTCCTAACCCCGCCCAGAGGTTCGTCTGGCGTGTTGATGCAGATGGGAGACGGCAACTCGTCCCAGCCAACCCCCCCGAGGCTCATGCACAGCCCGGCGTACCTGGGCAGCACACGGCCTCCCCCCCCCCTGCCCCCGGGCGGTACGTCTCTCGTCTCTCTCCCGTTCCCTCCCACCCCCACCCCAATCTTGTTGTCGCACACCCATTCCCTCCCGTCTCCCCACACGCAGCTGCTGCCCGTGTGTCTCCCATTCCAATGTACCAACAGGCACCGCCAATGCAGACCAACGCATCCCCTGCAGCACACCAAAGGGCCCAGCCCCCCGTCATATACGCCCCCTCCCCCCCCGGCGTGATCTCTCCGGTGCCTCACGCAGGTGCCCCCAGACACACGGTCTACATGCGCAGAGACGCATCCCCGGCGGCGCACGGCCACGTGATGATGCCCGTCGCCGCGTTCTCCCCAGGCAGGACCTTAGTTGCCTCTCCCTACCCTCACCCTGCTGCAGCTGTTGTGGCTGCACCGCCCCAGCAAGCACCGCATCAACCGCAACCGCAGCGCGCGCAAGGAGAGGAGCTACGGCAGCCAGCTCCAGTACCCGCGGCCCCCCTCGGGACAGTTCAGCATCCAGCGGCAGGTCACATGAGTGCAGGCGGCCTTCATCATGCAGCCCCCCCGCAGCACCAGCAAGCAAGCGCACAAGCACTGTGGACATCCCCACGGCAATCTGACGGAACGGTCGTGAATGCCCAGGCTGGCGCTCCCCAGATCCAACACTGCTTTTCGGGACCCCCTGCAATCTCCCCGGTCTTTCGGCCTGGCTTCTCTCGGTTGAACCACCAAGGTCAGCCAGCGGCCGTCATGCCTCCTCAAGGGGCGTCGCCTCTGCGGGTGTCACCCTCAAACTCCTTTCACATCCACATGCGCCAACAACCTCAGGGAGCGTCACCCTTGATCTCGCCCCAGGCGGCAAGGGTCGCTCCTTTCCCCGGTGCCGGGACCCAACCGCATCCTTTCGGGGGGGGCGTGCATCAATTGCAGCACCAGCAGACAGCGGCTCTGCCAGTGAACACGCGTGCAGCTGCAGCCCCAGCAGCCCAAGCAGGAGACGGGAGGGGGGGGCTGAACGAGTCGGGGGGGGATGGGACTGGGGGGGGGTGTGGGGTGACGCAGTGCTGCGCTCCCTGAGGGGAGGATGAAGAACAAAAAAAAGACAAGGAACGCTCTTTCGCTTCCCTCCCCTTTCGGGTCGTGATCCTCATAAATTAACTTTCTTTCATGCCTGCGTGCACGTGTGTCCTGTCTTGTTGCAAGATGTACAGATGCTGCCTGCCTGAATGTGATCAGATCAGAAAGACGAGAATGAGAGTTGGGGATGAGGTCCATAAACGTGGTGTTGATGGTGACTGAACGTCTCAACCATTTTGTATCCCTTTCCTCCCTTTCCCCTCTGCTGCCTGTCTTCTTCTTCTTGACTGTCTCTGTCCCACGACTTGTTGACCTGCCTGATCTTCCCGAAACCCCCAAATAGCTCTATGTCTGTCTGTGCGTGCGTTCCCCTCTGTTGCTTCCAAATCTCTGACGAAAGAGAAAGTAGGATGGAAGGCTCACTATGCAGGGAGGCGACTGACAGAAGAAACGAAGAGAGGGGGAGAAGACTGTGAGTGTTAGTTGCAGAGCAGAGCTGGCCCGTGCGTGTTAGTTGCTGCAGAAAGGAACGGGACGAGAAAGGAAGATTTCAACAGCCGAATTCATATTTTCTTTCTTTTGTGGAGAGGGGGGGGGTTGGGCGGACGGGGATCGTTTGTTGCTTTGAATGAATGAACGGAGGGAAGGATTCGAATTCGCTTACTCCGGCTCAGCAGTTGCACAGACATGGTTGGTGTCTGTTACCGTCTCTTCTTCTCTTATCCTTGTTGATTGCGTCCCTCTTCTCCCATGGGCGTTCTTTTCTTTTGGTTTCACGGGTTCGTCTTCTTCGCAGCACTCCGGTTGAATGAAGGCTGTGCGTCCTTTTCAGATTCCCTCTTCCTCCCTTCATGCTTTCTCGGTTGTTCTTCTGGGTGGGTGGGTGCAAAGGGTGAAGGGGGCTTCGGGCAGTCGGCTGGTTCTATCCTTTGTGTTTTTGGCTGTGCTGGCTTGCTGTGCAGTCTTTTTTTCTTTCGTCTTTCTGTCCTCCTTTTTCTGCGTCGTTTCTGTTGGTGTTGACTCTTTTCTGACTACACACAAATACAAAAAAAGCGCAAGGCTGATCAAGAGCCAAGAAGCCTAGGAGGGAGAGGAGAAAGCCAACTGCAGAAAATGTATCTTGAAAGGTGCAGACACGAAGGAAGTAGGTTGGGGGCATGAGGGATCAAAAGGTCTCTCTCTCTCTCTCTTTCTCTCTCTCTTTCTCTGTTGCTGAAACTTCCCTCATTCACTCCACCTGTCCGTCTGCTGTCGCTGCTGGAAGTTGTGGGGTTTGGGGAGGCTGATCGAAGGCTTTCTTCGACGGTTTTCTTCATTCGATCACCTTGCATGAGGACACTGCATTTCCTCGCCCTTCCTTCCTTTTCTGTATTTGGGGGGGGGAACCTAATCGTTCGTTGGGAAGTCGACATTTCCACAGGCTCCATATCCATGCCTTTCCCGATTCCCCCCGAACCCCCCCTCTTTTTCTTTACTCGGAATTGCACTGCTTTGTCGTGTGGTTGTACAATCTGCTTGGCCGGGTGATTGGTATCGTTCTTCTCTCTCCTTGCTGCACCTCACGATATAGCTCGTTCCGGACTTCTTTCTAGACAGTCCGTGGGTAAGTAGACCAGCGGCTGCGTTTTTGCTCCTCATTTGTTTGTTGTGATGCTGGCAGAAGCCTATCGGGCTCTCTCTCTCTCTCTCTCTCATTCATTCATCTCGATGCTTGAGAGGCCTCTCTTTTGCATGTGCCTGAAAGAGAATGGAAAGAACGAGGCTGCTCCCGGCCAGAGAGCTGGAAGGAAACGCGAGGAAGAAGAGCGCAAGCGCAGTCACCCTTGTAGCAGAGAAGGTGTGAGGGCAGCGAGAGAGAAAGAGAGAGAGGTGATGTTCCGGATTCCTCCAAGGCTCGTATGCAAGGGCAGGGTGGGAGAGAGTTCGCACATTCAACAAAGTCTCCTCACTCAGGTGGGCGCAGGCACGCAGCTTCCGTTGTTGCGAATGTCTACCAATTTGAGGAGCAGATGGGAGCAGGCAGGCACCCATGGTAGATGCATCCCGGCACGCCGCGGTGCATGGTTGATGCACGTGTAAGAGGAGCTCTGGATGTTCAAACGGAGCAAAGAGGAGAGGACCGTCAGTGGGGAAGACTAAGGGGGTCGACCAGCTAGGAGCTCGACTAACTGAGTTTATGCAATGCAAGATCAGCTAGGGCCGTTCAATAATCAAGGAGGGAGAAGAATTTTATAACCGCCCTCTGTGTCCTCCCCCCCCTTTTCTTGTCATGCGACTTGCAATTCATTGCACTCATGATCAATGGATTTATCATTGGGGTGTCAGACCTTGGATTTCATTTATAATTAAGCCTGAGTTGTCATATATGTTGTCTAGTAAAATGTTTTTATGATGAAGACTATCATCAATCAATCGATTGAATTAAGTTTTTCACTTAGTGCCAAACAATTATTTACTTCCTCACTTATTTGGGATTATGCAGATTAAGCTAGAAATTAAGCTAGAGACTAAGATTGTGTTGTGTGCCGCTGTGATATCGTATGGTGCATATCCCATACAGTGGTTCCAGCATACCCTGGACAGGCACCTGAGCCGCACCTCACTCACGCATGTACGGGTGCGGGGGCCACGGCTGGATCAACGCTGAACGGCAGAATTATTGCTTCTGCTTGCTCTTCACTCAGATCGATCCACACTGGTTAAAACCTCTTTTCTCTTCTAGTCCTATCTGACAGTCCTTAGACTTAATACGGCTGATGTATCTCCATTCATCATGTGACCCTATACGTAGGCTACTAGCCTGGAACACATCAACCTGGAAAGATCCTTCAATATGCTAGCCATCTCAAAACAAAAAGAATTCCTTCTTTTTTCGTCTCCGAAATTTAATTCCTTTTGGGCGATTCCCTTTCAAGAGGGCCTCACTCTCCTTACCAGCCCCGGCCTTATTTCACATTCGTCCTTTCTTTATCAGCTAGCTCAAATCTGAAGGGGCTCCGATCGAGAAGGGAAGCCTGGTGCCGGGGCTAGGTGCTGGGGTGCCGTGTAAAGCAGATTTTAGCAAAGTAGAGGCAAGGCTGGGGCTGGCGCTATGAAGTTCAAATTCTTGATGAACGAAGGCCATAGTGCGGTGAACGTGTGGTGGATGAGTTTCTGGGGAGGGCGGCGTTCAGAAGAAGAGTGTTTAAGGAAAGCCCAGGAAGGTACGCACCTGGAAGCTCATTAGATAAAACAGTGCTGGTACAGAGACACGGAGTGATCACAAAAAGAAAGGGAGGAACGGAATTGTTATGGAAAGAAGAAAAGAAGATTGAAGACAAGACCATTCTGGAAGCAATGGAAGCAGGAAGACAGCTGAGGGAGGGAGAAGGAGAAATCGCTGAGAGAAGAATGGAGAGAGGGCATGCACAAAGCCAAAGTGTCCTTTCGTCCTATATCACTGGATCGATTTTTGGAGCAGTCCCTTCTGAGCAGCCCATAGACCAAAGCATGCAAAGCGCAGACAGATTGTTGTTTGTTAGCAGCCTGAGAAACCAAGCGGGCCACGGGGTGTGGTCTGAGCCTCAGCGATGAGGTACACCCCCCTGCCGTTTGCGGGGGCGACCTCTATAAGACAAAACGGCGACAGTGCTCTAGGGTACCACTAACCACTAATTAGCATCATTCATACCTAGATTCATGCACAAACATGCTAGCTGCTCCGCGGAAGTAGAAGAGTTTGAAAACAAGCATTCTAGTTCAATTCTAGGCCCTAGGTTCAATTTTAATTACGTACAAATCAAAGTGAACTGCTCAGGCTGTTGTAAAGAACCGAACTGCCTCAAGTCTTGCCGCTAAACGCTAGTTATAGAACGCCAGACGCCTATTCATTGTTAGGCCGATGGCGATGCTAGTGGCGATGGCGTATGATGATAATGATCTGGCATCAAACCCGAAATCCAACCTCAAATCTAGCCTCAAATCAAATCAAATCACAACTAGAATCAAAAGTAATAGGAATGAACGGTTCGCTCTGTCTATCAGTAGAACTGAAATCTCCGGCAGCCTACGGCGCCCTCCTCCACCGATCTTTCGATCAGAGTCGGGGGCCTGGCTTCTTCGACCACATCCGCCGGCCTCTTTGCGTACCCACCATGATGGTGTCACGCAGAGCGAGGCAATTAACAGAACGGAGCCCTGGCCTGGCCCAGGGCTTCACAGATCCCCAATCCCCCCCCCCCAGATACAAATCCCGTTACCCCCCCTCACCTCAAATGCAGATGGAAAGATGCAAACGGGTACATGCCCACATTGGCACACAGTGAGTCAGTGACTGAGTCACTCACTTACTGACTAAAGAAGTGACGCGCTTGCGACTGACTTGCTGTCTAAACGTGACTGAATCTTGGGTAAGTGCGCTAGTCCACTTGCTGACACTCGATCACCTTTATTCAAAAAACAAATTTTCTCTTTGACTTTTTCTCACCCATGCAGTCGATGATCGATCAGTCTTCGTCTTCCTCCTCATCGTCTCCCTCCCCAGCCATCTGCCACAACTCCCCCCCCTCCCCACAATCGCTCTGACCCTCCCCATGCCCACCCACACCCTCTGCACCTGCGGGAGGGTCGGGAGCAAAGTCAGGCCCCCCAAAATAAGATGAGGAGAAACTCTCACCCAGAGGCTCACCCTGGTCTCCAGATGTCACGGCAGCTGCTGCCGAGGGAGGCAACGCCGCAGCTGCCCCTCCTCCGTCAGCAGAGGAAGAGTCAATTCCCCTCTCAAATGAGGGAGCAGAACCCTGAGGATGGTTGGCATTGGCTGTCTGGGCGTTGTGTCTGTTTTCGGGGGAATCCGAGGACTCGATGTCAAGAACGGATTCAGACTCCCCCCCCATTAGACCTTCAGGGTCCTCTTCGAGGGATGCATACAGACCTGGTTTCTGTTTTTGGACTTTCGTGGGGCTCTGTTTCTGTTTCTTTTGCTGCTGCTGGGCATCATCTCCTCTGCCTCTGCCGGGGGAACCTGCCCCTCTCTTCTTTTGGGGGGAAGATGAGGGGAGCCTTCCGATCCCCCTGTGCTGACTTTGACTTGGGGATTCCTCCCCCTTCTCATCTGGTTGTTCGATCTCTGATACAACCTCACCCTCAATCACCCCAGCTGCAGAATGATTCCCCTCTTCTCTAATCTCACCATCCTCCTGTGGAGCAGCTGCAAAGGAAAATGATCCTTCGCCTGCAGCAGAAGGGAAGTGCAGGTTGGAAGCTGAAGCCGAGAAGGAGGAAGAGGAAGCTGCGGCTATCGCCCCCTCCTCTCCACCGTCTCGCCCATCAGAAGGCACAAGGGAGAAACAAAATGGAGACGTCGTCGTCTGGTTTCCTCCTTCAAGCCTATCCCTGTCCCCCCCCCCCTCTTCATCCTCTGCAGTCGGAGAGCGACCTGAGACTCCCCCTGTAACCTTGCTACCCCCAAAGATCATTCCACCCCGTTCCTCTCCCTCCTCCTGTTCATCCTGTTCTGTCTGGAGAATAGGGTTATTCCTTCTCTTCTTCTCTGCACCCCCTGACACTCCGTCCGCCTGACAGTGTTGGGGGGGCTCCGGATCCCCCCGGCGTTTCTCCCCTGCCCCCCCCCCTCCTCTGCCCCCCCTATCCCCCCTCAGTTTGAGACGGATAGATTCCTTCACTAACTCGTAGGTCACAGCCCAGCTGTCACCCTTCAGGTCTTCGAAGTGGGGACGGGGGTCCTTGCCCTCACTCACCAACCGACGATTCTGCACTCTCAAATGAAAATTGAAAGACGAATCCACACACACTCACTCACTCACACACACACACAATCACACACACAATCACTCACTCACTCACTCACTCACTCACACACACACACACACACACACACAATATCACTCACTCACTCACTCACTCACTCACACACACACACACACACACACACACACACAGACAGAGAGAGAGAGAGTCTCGTGAAAGGGTGGAGGGGCAGATAAACATTCCAAGTAGAACCTCTGCATTGCACTATCTCTCCGATCTCTACTCATCATTTCTTCGCTTAAATGTCGTGATGGAGAAGTCCAACACATCCGCTTGCGTAATGGCGAGAAACGCATTTGGACCGTGACCACAAAGGACTCAGAAAACCGTGTTTGAAAAAGGACACATCAAAATTGACGCACGCACACACAGCTCACTGGAACGATGGACTCTCGGGAAGCCTACAGATCGACTGAGCCGGAATATTTTGTGCCCAGAGAGAAGAAAAAAAGCCGTATTGTGTCAACTGAAAAATTCACTGACCTCTTTTTTCGACAGGGCTTCTCTCCACTGAAGGTAGTATTGCCGGTCTCTCTCCCAAACCGTCAGACCGACAATACGGTTGCCCGCACTGTCGCCAATGTCGACGGGTTGACAGAAGAGATCGGGCTCTTGATTGAAGAGCTCAGTCTGCACACACACACACACACACACAGACATACACACACACACACACACACACAGAGAGAGAGAGAGAGAGAGAGAGAGAACCGCAGGAGGGAAGAACGAAAAAATGAAATTGAGGATTCATCGTACATGTTGACGACTACATCTCTTTTTTGCCCTTCACATCACAAGAATGAGTGTCTTTCTCGAAGATGCGTACATCATGATGTGTCGACAGGAAATCACTCGTCTGCATGTCTGTTTGTCTGTCTGTCTAGCTGCTTAATTTTCCAAAATAACCTGACTGACTGACTGACTGACCGCGGAGGGAATCTCGTTGTGTCTGGGTCTGAAGGCAGAGAGGGACCCTGCAAGTTCGCAGCATCGCATGGGCTGCTCTTTGTAGTAGAGGTAGAAGAAGAGCTTCATAGCCCACTCACGACGCAGTCGTTCCCTCTGGGTAAGAGATCCACTGGTCGCTGCTGCAGAGGCTTCGGCTCGTCTGTCGAAAGGAAAGGGTGGAAGGGGGCCTTTGTCTGCATACCTCTCGGACATTGGTCGGCCAGAGGCCTTTTCATCCTCTGCACGGTCTCTAGATTGTTGAGAGGGGTTTGTAGGAATTGCATTCACCCCTGATAACGGTCCCCTCTGCCTGTCTCTGTCCCTCTCACTTCTTGAGGCACCCCCGCGGGTGCGCTTGCGGTCAGGGGCTGTGTCACCATTCACGACATCTCCTCTTCTCTTACCTAAACTGCTGTCCCTTTCTCTTTCCCTTTCCCTCTCTCTGTCTCTATAGTCAGACGACGAGGGCCTCCGAGGTGCCAATCCGTCGGCCACATCGAGAATCAGATCAGATACCGCGGGATGGAGGGGGACGCTTCGGGCTTTGCGGAGTAGACGCTCAAAAACCATCTCCTCCTCTACACTGAAGTGGGTGTGGGGACTTGTGCTTGCAAGCAGCTCAGCGGCACTCATAGCCACCGGCCCTGAATGCGAATGGGACGGGGGGACTGCTTGCTGCTGTTGTCGTTGCTGAAACGCAAGGGAGGGAGGGGAGTGTGTTGGGTGGCGGCCCTCTTTGGCCCACGGGGGGACAGAGGAGGTGTGTGGCGGCGGGCCGCCAGGTCCTCCTGGGTAGGAACCAGGTTGGTCCCGGGGAGGAAGGTAGTAGTGTGCGGAGTGTGAATGGGGGTGATATCCATGTACGGGTCCAGCCTCTCTTTCTCGTTCTCTTGCCAACTCTCTTTCTCTGGCAAGTTGTGCCTCCCTCTCTAGCTGTCTCCCCCTTTCCACATAAGGATCGAATGAGTCCCTTGGGACCCCTAGAGGTCCGTTCTGACTGTTCTGTTCGGTTGGGGGCACAAATCCTTGGCCTCCACGATGGGCCTGTCTTGCATGCTCTTGCATCTCTGCTGAGACGTGCGCATGCGCAGGGGAATACTCTGGAGCAGATCTGCCCCCTGTCATCGCATAGCGAGCAGCAGCAGTTGCATCAGAAAAACCTCCTAGGGGGTCTCTGTCTCTATCCCCATGGGTGGGAGGAGAAGGGTCCCCCCCTCCCTTGAAGGGCAGGGCCCTGTGTTGGTCTCCCTGTCGGGAGGGTCCCCTCGGTAGAAGCTCCCCAATACCACCACGACTTTCCGAAGAGTCAGCAGCACTGCGCCCACGATCGGCGAGATTGGGTTGAGAGGCATACGGATCAGAAAAAGGGTCCTGCGCGCGGCCATTGTACTCTGCTCTGCCTCTTCCTTCTTCTACTGCCCCTCGGCCTCCGTGGGACGGGGCTCTCCCCGCAGTGCCCTGCCCCCAGGGGTCTCCTGCGGCGGTAGAGGAAGGAAGAGACGAGGCCGACCACCCCTCAAGAGATCGGGGGTCCCCTCGGAAGTCCTCGGGCCGCTGCGGAGCGTGCCCGTAGATCTGTCCATGACCACGCTGCATTTGTACTCTGCTGAATCTACTTCCTTGTTCTCAAACCAGCAGGTATAGAAATGTTGAAGGAAACGGAAGCTGTTTTGAAGCTTCAAAAAAGAAAGACACACGAACAAAAATTCTTCCAGTCTCGTCTCTCCCCCGTACTCTATACCCACGAAAGTTGTCTATCAGTCGGCTGTGTCCAGGCCAAGGACTGCTTTTCACGTGCACGGCAAATTTTCATGTAGGCTACCAACGTACAGTCTGCCATCATCTGCAAACACGGCCCTGTTTCTAATTCGTGGAGAAATTCCTGAAGAGACTGCCGGCCGGCCACTTTTCGATCTGTGGCGGGGCCGCGGGGCCACGGGGGGCCGGCCCGCGAGGACGCGTTCGCGGCCGCGGCCCAAATTCAAATCGGGGCCGCGACCGCGCGCAGAACATTGGACCGCGGATACGGAGTGCCATGCAGAGGAGAACATGCAGGCCGCCGAATTGACTGCATGTATGTCTGACTGACTCTGACAGAGGACGACTGACAGAAGACGTTTCTTTATGGGTCGAAAAGAAGTTACATAGTTGAATCGGTGAGGAAAGAAGCGAAAGAAGGACTCTCAATCCACAGAGAAAGAAGGCGTAAGCGAAATGTCGCACTGGAGTGGGACGTCCTACGAGGGACCACTGAAGAACGAGTGGTCAGCTTGCCGTCAGACCTTGTCGCAGTCCTTCGTTGTCCGTTTGGCCTTTCAATCATGTAATGTAACCCTGTGTGCAGGTACGAAGGCGAAGGAAAGTTCCACTTCCCAAACGGTGTCACCTACATTGGCCAATTTCGGAAGGGAGAGTCAGTCAACAAGAGAGTGTCTGACCTTTATGAATTTGTATGCGAGGCAACACTACTCAAAGAGCTGTTGCTTCCTTCTGCCGCCGTTGTCAGTGGTCGCCCATCTTCAAGCATGTCCACAGACCCTTTAACCGATTCGCTCTCTCTCGGTATCAACACCGGGGAGGTTCCTTTGCACACCTGCACGCCACCCCTAAGCACAACATCCGTTGCTGACATTCTGGTTGTTGGTTCACCGCTGTTGTGCCCTTCCGTGCAGGTTCCATGGAGAGGGCGCGCTTGTGTATCCCAATGGGTGCCGGTACATTGCGGAGTGGTACAGGGGATACGCAGTGACGGTGAGTGGCTGGAGAGAAAAAGAATTCAGGCGGATGATTCTGTACATGCACATGGGATGACAAATCCATATACATATAAACAAGAGAAAGCCAGCCCCATCCCGCCCCAGATTGTCAAGTGCCGGCCTGAATGCTTTGTATCAGACACGACTCACACATTTATGTTCTGTCTGTCTGTCTGTCTGTCTTTCTGTCTGTCTGTCTGTCTGTCTGTCTGTCTGGCTAGTCTGTCTGTCTGGCTGTCTGCCTGTCTGCCTGTCTGTCTGAAGAAATGATAAAGTATGTCTGAAGAAAGGGGGAAAACCCGAAGAGAATGAGGAAAGAGAAAGAGGGAAAGAAAAGACGATGTAGTCTGTCTGCCTGTCTGCCTGTGTGTCTCCAGGGTCGCTGCGAGTTCGCTGACGGCCTCGGATATCAGGACAAGGGATGGAAGTATCTCACGAAGACAGGTTGGTACGTGGGTAGGCGGGTAGCCAGGTTTGTGGGGACTGGGTGAAGAAAGAAGGACAACGCCAAGGGCTGGGGGCCACGGCGCATGCGCTTACATTCTGTTGTGCGCAAAAGATGGCACGGGGGCAATTCCTGAATAAGAAAGTCAACGTTTCCCCTTTTCTCATGCATGGCCATCCCTGCTCTTCATACTTAGAAGGAGGGTCAAAGACCCAACACATGCTTCAGCGCGCGCTTGCATACAAAGACGCAAAAACACGAACACGCTCATCGTTGCAGACCGCAAATTCTACACGGAGGTCCTCCACGGTCTGAAACCTGCGGGTGCCACCCTCCTGACCAACTCTTCTCCGACCCCCGAGGTTCCTGTGGGAACGTACGACGCAGGACACGGGTTCTTTGACCCTCTGACGGGAAAGATTCTTTCTTACGACGTCAGTCAGTCAGTCAGTCAGTCAGTCAGTCAGTCAGTCAGTCAGTCAGTCAGTCAGTCAGTCAGTCAGTCAAGGCGTTTTTAATTCTGTTAGCGGTACGGTCAACGGAGTCGTAGCACACCTTCTAGCCACAGGCGCGTCAGGATGTCAGGAACGCAAAAGAGTTTGGCAAGAGAGAAAGACTGGCAAGCACAACCACAGAGACTGGCACCTTGGTGTTTCGTGTTGCAAACACAGGAAGAGAGAGCATTCGTTGCGCACCGGTTTGCTTCCCCCTTCCTCCCGTCTTGCTTCCATGCGTGGTTCACAAATGTTTTGCGCTCACCCTTCTGTACCCAAACGTTCATAAGGTGAAGGATGTATGGGCGTATCAAGTAAGGAAAGAAGGGAAATTGAAGAGAAACATAAGGTCGGACGGAAATGGGGTGCCTGGGAGGTGAAAAGGGCCCGAAAATCTGTATTGAAGAAGAAGGTCCAACACAGGGAATTAGGGCATCAGACACACACTTCATGCAAGGGCAGGGCAGGACAGCAATTGCCAAACTGAAACCCATGGAGAGACAGCCTCTACAATTCTTCATGGGAGTCTTCGTCTGCTTCTCTCTCGCTTTCTCTCTCTCTCTCTCTCTCTCTCTCTCTCTCTCTCTCGCTCGCTCGCTCACTTACTCTATGCGCATCTGTGTGCGTGTGCCTGTCTGCAGGGGGCCGACGTCGTCGATACCCCCGATGCCGAGGAGGCGGCATGGATCGAGAAGTACTGCAGGAAAGGTGTGTCTGCCTACCTAGTCTGTCTGTGTCTATCTATCTGCCTGTCTGTGTCTGTCTATCTGTCTGTCTGTCTGCGTCTATCTTGCCTTTGAAGAAAACAGAAGTCATATGGTCTGTCTGTCTGTCCTTGTGTTATCTTTTTCGCTCCCCACGAAAAACGCACAATCCTTTTGAACCTCATAATCCCGTGAAGTCTTCTTCTCTTCGCTTAATTCTTCTTTCGTTTCCTTTCCTTCTTTCGTGAAGGTTTCCCCGTCCCCCGAGACCCCGATGCCGACCTCGAGAGGGGCCTCGTGCGTCCAGACGGTTCTGTGATGACTGAGGAGGAGCTGGAGATCCATTTGGAGAAGAAGAGGGAGAGCCAGAAGAAGAAGAGAGAGAAGGAAGAGCAGGAACTAGAAGCTGCAGAGAAAGGGAAGGCGGGAGAGGGTGCGAGCAGTGCTTCCTCTTCTTCCGACTCTGCGGAGGCTGCACCCGAGCCCCAAGAAGGCGGCGGGGCCTCAGAGGGAGGTGCGGCGGCAGGAGGCGAAACGGCTCTGGCTCCGGTGGCGGAAGAAGAGGACGAGGTGGAAGAAGAGGAGGAGAAGGAAACGGAAAAGGGGGGGGAAAGTTGAGGGGAAAGTCCATAAAGAACGTCTTGCTGCTTCAAAGGGGGCGACGAATAGGTGTGAAGGGATGGATCATTGATGGACCTGCGAAGCAACAAAGCAGGGGAGCATGTGACACAAGAAGGAAGAAGTTTGCAGTTTCCCCTCTCCGCACGCAAACGTTCTGTGTAGGGTCCTGTAGCAGTCGAAAATCTGACTGGAAGGGGGGGTGAAAGGAAATGAGAGGAAAACAGACGTACCTCGCTGATTCTTTCTCTACGTGCCGCGCTGTTTATTTGCATGTTTGTTTGTTTCTCTTTCTGCTTGTGCTTGCGTCGCTTGTCCATGGGATGAAGTGAGTGCACTCGCGTTTTTCTTTCTTCCTCTCTTTCTTTCTTTCTTTCTTTCGGTCCGGAATCAAATTTATGACTCCTCAGGGCGAATTCAATGCACCCACAAGTGCTTGTCCATTCAAACATTTCATGCACCCCTAAGTGCACATTTCTGCATGGCGTGTTTTCCTGTACAAATGACGTTCAACGAGTGATACATGACGGGTGTTCGGAACTTTGATCGAGCATTTCGTGATAGGGGTGCAGGCAGCCGCACTCTCTGTCTTCACCTGCGTCTCTCCAAACGAACTACACGCCGTGACCATGCCACTGCATGTGCCACTGGCAAATCGATGATGCCAGTGGATATGTTGTCGTCAAGATTGTTTCTCGGACCATCCTTTGTTGATTGTCTCTCTTGCCTCGCTTTCGTGTCTCAATCGATCACAATAACCTACTAGAGCACGCCTTACTTATAATGCAATCCTTAGATGATAGATACTATATTTAGCCTAGTAGGTGTTTCTCAAACACCATTCAGAATTGATGTATTGCTCAGTGTATTGCTTTGAACATGACATAATATAATATATATAGGCCGGCCCTATATAGGGGTTTGCATAGGATTAAAAGAAAAAGTCTCCAGCAAAACAACTTATAAACAAGTTTAAATTCAGTTATAATATATCTAAATTCTAGCCTAAACACTATCTAGAACCCTAGCCTTTTTTTGTTTTTGAATGGGAGGCCTAGACCTCAAAACTTGTAACCAACTATAAAAGTGAGAGACTAGGTGAGAGAAAATTTATGAGAGCTATAGAATGCTAGGCTAAAATAATAATTAATTTATTGTATGATTATCATGCATACGTTCGCTAATTCTAGGATTGATCTAGGATTGATTCAATAACTTCAATTGTTTGATTCATTCAATTTCATTGATTGATTGACTAATTACTTAATTTTACTTGGTTGATTGGGAGTTGTCGACAAATTCAAATCACATTTAATAATTGGCAATGCCTATATACTTTGATTATATTGCCATTTTTCTCAGGAATTTCCTTCTGCCTTTGCCAGTATGTGTTCCAATGTTGAATGTTCCAACTATAACTTAATTGAAAGCTTAAAAGATGTGACACTACGTTCTGTGATGTAATTTTTGTTCTAATTTGAAATAAAATTTGTTGCATCTAGTTTTGATTGTGTTCGAGTCATCTCTGAATTCAGCTCTGAAATGCAACTGGCAGCTAGCGCTGGTTAGAAAAGGGCTAAGCTGTTTAATTGAAGCAGTTTCCTGATCGGTCCATAGACCGATTAGCTGGTTAATAGAGAAATCGCGGGATAAAGAATGGAAAGTCCAGATCGGACACAAAGTCGTTAGCAATGCAAGCGACCATACCGATCATGGCAGCCCGACAGTTTACCAACTCGCGCGATCTCCACACCCTGCAAAATCCACGCATGCACAAGTGCACGCACACACAAACTCACACATTTACCTACGCACACATGCTCACACAAGCTGACGCGCGTGCGCTTTCTCTCTGTCTTTCTCCTTCTTTCTCTCTCTCTCACGTGCTTGTTTGGACGCCTGAGTACTCCAGGCAGGTGCGTGAAAGCACACAAGCAGACAGACATGCACACGCGTGCACAAATACTTCAGCATACAAGCAAACACTCAAAAGAAAGTGGAACCAGAGAGACATTCTGGAGAGACAACACTTCTCCCCGAACCAGTCTCTCTGCGAGAAGGTACGCGAGGCTGCTTTGCTTGTTTTTCTCCGACCACCCTCCGCCTGTTTCGATCACAAACGTCGGAAACCGAATGCTTTTCAGACTCGGGATCAAACAGGGGGAGAGGAAAAAAGAAGGCACGAAAAAACAAACATGGTCGTTGACTGAACAACCAACAAACCTGTGTTGCGGCTTCCCCTATGCCACCTGGGCCAGTGAACTGACCGCTCCCCTACTCTATATCTGCCTGAATTGATCTCTCTCTAACTGACTGACTGACAGACTGACTGGCAGATTGACAGACTCACCCGAACTTAGTAGGGTCGTCTGTCCCCTTCCACCACCACCATGGCCCCGCGTCTCCCGGGGTGCCCTGCAGACAGACAGGAAGGAAGTTGGGGGGCACACGTACGGTGGTCTGTTTGCTTCCAAGAAGTGCATTTGTGAGATTGCTTTTTCAGAGATCTTAAATCAAACCCTCTGCCTCTTTCTCTCTCTCTCTCTCTCTCTCACACACACACACACACACACACACGCACTCACGCATGCAAGAGCACACAGAGACACACATGCGTACCCTCTCCCCCCCAAGCCCCACAAACACACCACCTCCCACACGCTACGCTCCCTCTGACACCTAGAGCCACCCACGAAAGAACACACGTACAACAAAATGCACGGACGGTCCCTTGAATCCAACTGATCACACCACCAAAGAGTCCCCCAGCCAGGCACACACGAACTCGGCAGGGTGATCACTGACGCACGCACACCTCGATGAATTCCAAGCAGAATTGCAAACGCACTGCTGAAGAACGGTTCACCTATTTTAACGGTTAGGGAGTTACTCTGCCGTCGGCCAGTCAACAAACCGTAAAACGAGCTTGGCATTCAGCATCAGATTCTGCTCCTCAGTTCTCCCCAAATTCTCAAAATGCCTCTGGCACCGACCTCCAGGTTTTCTCTCAGCAACACCGTCTCCAAAAACCCGATGAAGAGGAGAATCGGGAGCAAGTACTGGAGAGGCAGAACCGAAAGGCCGGCATACCCCGTTGGAATCTCATCCATGCTCAAACGGAGTAAACCTGTGCCCTCCAAAGTGAAGTCGGGAACTCGGATGTAATAGGGCAACCCATACCCGACCAGACACACCATCGCAACCCTACCGTGCTTTAACTCAATTCTGCGGAGACGGCGAAAGTTTGCATCCGAAGTGTCCGCAGCGTCTTTACAGAAGCCAAACGGGTCAAAAAATCCCAAGAACGAGTTCACGCCCGGATCTTCTTCCAGCGGCCTCGGTCTATCTTGGGGGTTCCATAGAACCCCTGGGGGCGGAAGGGAGGAACCGGGAGGAGGGGAGACGGCACCTTCTGTTGCTTGTGGTGATGCGTCTCCCGTCTCCTCCTCTGCCTCCTCTTCCCGTACAGACTTCACAGGAACATGCAAGACAACTGCCCCCCTTTTATCTCGAAATGGCCAGGGGCGCACCTGAAAAGGTCCGGATGGATTCGGCCTGCAAACATGAGAAGAAGAAGAAAGTAGGGGGCGGAGCGACACCAATGTGAATATTTACGGCGATCAAGAATGCGTGTCTCTACGGATCGACGATCCAACAGAAGAGAAGAGACCGCAAAACTGACCTGCTCACGAAGCCACCCACACACACAGCGTGCATGGCGAGAAGGAACAACAGCCTTGCGACCATCATACACGTGAACGGAAAAAGCAACGGCTGAAAAATGGTGGAGGAACGTGTACAGAAATCATCCTGTGTCGGTCAATCGATCGTATGACGATCGCTTTAAGTGCACAGAGCTTTCACCCTCATCTCTAAACGCGTCGACGGAGGACACACATGCAGGTCTTGATGGATGGTCTGTCGGTTGTCTTGATGGACGGGTCAAGAATAGGTGTGTGATGGTGTGCGTAGACGGCGTGCCGTCTCCTAGCTCGACTTTCTTTGTAGATGGAATTTTGGCTGGAAAAGGTAAGTCAATCCACCTTCCGTGGCAACAAGCCCTTGTGGCCTAATGGATAAGGCGCCACCCTCCTAAGGTGGAGATTGCGGGTTCGAGTCCCGCCAAGGGTTTTTTGGTGAGATCGACGCGTCGACGCTTGGCCCCGAAAAGTGGTCCGGGAAAGCGCAACATTTTTTTACACTAGCAGTATTCTTACAGTGATCAGTTTTTCCATTTTGACTCACTTGTAATTTTTTTCTTAGATTTTCTTCAATAAAACTGAAGTTTTGAACCTTGAAATGCAGTTTTTTTTACGCGGCACTGAGAGTGTCAGTGCAAGAAGAAGAGCTCACTGCTCGTCCTTCGTTCGCAGCAACAGTTTTCATGGGACCACTGTCATCCATTGTCGATCGAGTTTCCAGACATGTTCAACCCTTCGATCATGTGGCACAGGGACTTTTGTGGCGCGTGAACAAAAGCAGGCAAGACAGAAGTGAAGGGTACCGCCTTACAGCATAACCAGAAAATTCAAATGTTGTGGGGGAAGCAGATCAAAACAGGCGGGAAGGCTGAGTGGTTCCCCAACGACGAGGAGGACGCCATCGAGTTGAAAAATGCCGTGCTCCTCAAGGGGAAGCGCGCGATGGTGACGATGTCGAGGGGTGGGAAGGGTGGGTTCTCTCATCCATTGCTGGTCCTGACCGACAAAACGCCGACCGTGAACTTCTCTGCGTACATCGAGGACGAGATCACCCTGAAGGTCTCAGGAGACGGCGGGGCAGAAGTGTACATCGTCGGCCAAATCCTTCCGTGAGTCGGAAATCATTGGGCGTAAATTTCTTTGGTTTGTTTCTTCTCTTTGATCTCCTGAAAAGCGGGGAATGTCGAGGAGCCACTTTTTTTTCTGTCTTCCGAAAGACCAACTGATGCTTGTAACCCCACACGTCAGTAGTGCAAGGGGGGGGAAATGTTAGAGCACTAACCCGACTTGTCCCCCTTGGTGCCTGGATCCCTCCTGTTGCTGTGCTTTTGAAATGAGCATTGTGGAACGGCTGTTTCTTCGGCTGTCTATCTCTCTTTTCTTTTTTGCGTCTGCCTGCCCTGGAAAGTCTGCCTGCTTGTGACGTGCAGGTCTGGTGACGAAGACGACGAGGAGGAGGAGAGTGAGGAAGACGAGGAGGAGGAAGCGCCGGAACTCATCGATGTGAGTCGATCGAAACAGGGGTGCGATGGATGAGTCGATAGATGCATGCATGGAAGTGGGACCAGAACCAGTCATTGGTCGATCGATCTGTGCAGATTCCTGCAGACCCACTGAATATTCTCTGATCGCCTGCTTTCCCTTCCTTTTCCTCCTGTTTCTCCCCTTCCCCCCTGCATAAGTTTCCTTCTTTGATCTTCCTCGACGACGCAGTCTCTTCTCGTTGACACTCACAGACAGTTTCCCTGCTTTCCTTCTTTCATTCTTATCAACTGGACGGACCCCCTTCTGCGTTTGCAGCTTTCAAAGGCTGGGGGGAACTCGAAACCCACTGCCAAGGTGAGCGAGCGAATGAAATCTTTTTGTGTGTACCCCCACAAGCGCCGCTCTTCCCGCTTCCATGGTCCCTCCACTTCTGTTTCGCAGCCGTCCCCCGCTATTCAAATGTGTGGCTTTTTTGGACATCCTCCGCTCCTCTTTTCCCCCCCTCAAGAAATCCGTGTCCGCAAATTTCTCCCTTCTGCACGGGCTCAGTCTCTTCAAATGCACTCCCGTGTCTCCCCTGACTGTTTTCACTCAACTGCAGCCGAAGCAAACATCCCCGAAAAAATCCCCCCTCGCAAAGCCAGCAGCAAAGTCGCCTGCGAAGAAGCCGGCCGGCCAGCCCGCAGCAGCAGCCGAGGCCGCACCGAAACCGAAACAACAGCCCAAACCCAAGCAGCAACCAGCACCTAAAGCGGCGCCTGTTCCTGAATCGAACGCGAAAAAGAGGAAGGCCGAGGATGCTGGTCGGTCCGTTTTCTTCCTTTCCTCTTTTTCTTTCTTTCTTTCTTTCTTTCTTTCTTCTTGTTTGCTTCCCTGAGTTCGTTTCCGTTTTTATTGTTCGTTCAGTCATATTTCTTTTCCCCCCTTCTCTCATTCACTCGTTACCTCTTTGCACCATGCGGGCCCTTCCAATTTGTCTTTTGCATTCACCATGTTCTTTTTTTTTTTTGGTCAACGAAATGACAGGGACGGACGGACTGAGAGAGAGTT
This sequence comes from Chromera velia, assembly GCA_018398765.1. Lineage (NCBI taxonomy): Eukaryota > Chromeraceae > Chromera > Chromera velia. Next base: position 69,488 of record JAHBMJ010001129.1, on the reverse strand, counting down.
TTGTTTCTTCTTCTCGTCGCGTCCTAGATCCTTCACGCCAAGCGTACTCAATTCTTCTTACAAGTAGTCTCTTCTATTCTTTCATGTATGCGCGCCAACGCGCGCGCACTCTTGCGTGTGTGTGTGGGTGTGCGTGCGGCTGTCTCTCTCCCTTTCTGAGAATTGTTTGTTCAACCGAGCCATGCACTCCTCTATCTAGCATGACTGCCTGTCTGCATGCGTGCGTGCAGGGGACCAGCCAGGTGCGGGTGCGAGGAAGGAGTTCAAGTCGGGACTGGCGATTGAAGTCCTCAAGGCGGCTCCTCCGGGTGCAATGCAGGTCGGTGTGTCTGCCTGTCTGTTTGTCTGTCTGCCCACTTTGTCTGAGTTGTCGTGATGTTCTTTTGTCTTTGTTGCTTTGTTTCTTTTTCTCTTTTGTTTTCATGAAGAAAAGGAGAGAAAGAAACCAGATAGTCTGCCTGCCTGCCTGCCTGTCTATCCGTCTGCCTGTCTGTCTGTCTTTCTGCAGAAAGGAAGAGAAAAAAGAAAAGAAAGACAATATAGTCTGTCTGTCAGTGAGCTCAGACAGGAGAGAATAAAGAATGAAGGAGGGAAGCCTGTGTGTGCATCACTAATTTCATAGCGCAAAACAAGAATGCGTCAAGCCAGAAAGAGCTGCATTCTTCCTTGCGGTTCTCCTCTTCTACTTCCTGACTCCCTACTTTATTTCTTTCTGCCTCTGCCTTTTTTTTTGTCTTTTCGCTTCTGGGAAGTACTTCTTTTGGTGGGTGAGTGAGTGAATGAGTGACGTGAAGAGATGGAGGGGTGGTTGGGCCGTCGTTTTGAAATGGAGGAGGCAGAACAGCTGCGTGGCCTGTGGCGAGTTTCCTTTCCTCTGTTGTCTCTGTCTGGCATCTTTGCGGTATTTCGTCGCAATCCCTTCCTGTATGTGTTTATGTATGTATTAATATGTACATGTGCAGGCGAAGAAGGGAAGAAGGATCTCTGTCCAGTACAAGGGGGTGTTGAGGAAAAATGGTAGGGGGGTAAACGGGGGGGGGGTCGGCATTCTTCCTGTAAGGGGAGTTCGATTGTCGACGTTTAACCTGTCTTTCCCGATTGTTGTCCTTCCTTTCTTCTCTTTAGTTTCCATTCCTGCCTTCCTGCTTTCACGAAAGGACAGGTTCCTTTCCTCTCTGACCCGATTTTGGCATTTTGTTCTTTGGCTGGCAGTGAAAGAAGAAAGAGAGAAGGGAGTGGAAGGGAGAGGACCTCGGGGATTGACAGCAAGTGGGAAGAAAGAGAGAAGCAGAAGGAAGAAAAAGTGTGGCTGCCTAGCTTGCGCTGCAGCTTGATTCAGTTCTTTTATAAGTCTTGTTCCTCAAACGACATCCCTCCTCATAGCGGTGCTCTCCGCGTGTTCCTTCTGCAAACTGATGGACAGCCCCCTATTCTCGATTTGTGTGTGACTACTGGTTGCGTGTATGCGCGTTTGAGAGAGAGTGTGGGTGCATGTGTTCATGTGTAGGAGCGAAAGGGCGAAAGGGACGAGATTGTGTGTGTGTGTGTGTGTGTGTGTGTGTCTGTTCGTGCGTGGGTGTGGGTGTGGGTGTGGGTGTGTGTGAGTGTGTATGTGTGTATGTGTGTGTGGGGGGGGAAGGGGTTGTGTTTATTTGCGTGTGTGAGTGTGTGACTTCCCTATGCAGGCAAGCAGTTTGACGCTGGAGTGCTCTCCTTCCGTGTTGGGGCCGGGGAAGTTGTGCCGGGGTTCGACCAGGGGGCAGAGGGTCTGTCTCTGTTTCTGTCTCTGTCTGGATGATTCCTTTTTGGTCTCACTTTCCTCCACACGAACTTTCTTCCTTTCTTTCTTCTTTCCCTGTTCTAGGCATTGACCAGCGGAACTGGATTTGCTTGCCTTTCTTCTGGACTTCTGGCCGTCTCTTGTTTCGGCTGTCTTTCGTGTTTGGGCCTCGGGTTCTCTTTCTGGTCTGGTGCACATGCCGCGAGGGGAATCCTCCGACCGTCTTTTTTTCTCTTGAGCACATCTTCGAACTCGCGTGGCCGCGTCTCTGTCCGATTCTCTTTTCTTCAATATATATTTCACACTCCTCGTTTTGTTTTGCTGTTTTCAAAATCTGCACTTACACGTTCATGTGCCATGCTCGTTCACTGCCTGACTGCGCGCAGGAATTTTTCAAGGCGAAAAACGGCGAATCCTGATCCCGTCAAAAATGGGGTGGGTATTGAGGGAGAGTCGTTTTTTATTGTGTTTGGGACTCACTGCTTTGCGAGGGCACCTGCCCAACGGGGGTGGAAGGGAAGAAGGGGGGGGGGAGGACACAACTGTGTGCTGTGCTGAGACGCAAGAAAGAGGTCTCACTCAAGCAACATTCGTGCGCAAGCAGAACTGGAAGCCGCGTGTCGATCGTGTGAAATTTATTCAAAATCGAATCAAAGCGTGGTGCACAGACAGAGTCCGCGAGGGGGACGAGAATATGTGTGTGGGAATCCGCGCGTGTGTTGTCCGTGAGTGTGGCCGTGAGCACCTAATCTCCTCTTTATTGTGTCGGCCGTCCCACCACGGCTGATGCATGTGTATCTGCATGCGTGATTTTTTTTTTTTCTTTTTATGTTGTCTGTCTGCATGGCTGCGTGCAGATACGGTGCGCGTGGGGCGCCTCCGAAGATTCCGCCTCACTCGGATTTGATCTTTGAAATCGAATGCAGACAGATCTTGTGAGGGCTTTGCGGGGGGGCGGGGGGGGACAGCAGGGTAGGAGTGTTTTTCTGGAAGCATGCAAAGCGACTCTCAACGAGTCAAATGAGATCGCTGTGTGGCGGAGCTTTCTCTCTGTTAGCTTCTTTGGGCCTGACTTCTCTTCATTCACGTTCGAGGTTTGTGTCTCATGAGTCTCTTTTTCTCAGAGGTGCGTGGGGCAGAATTAGGGGAAGTGAGGTGGGTGCGTGTCTGTCAGGTGGTGCTTGAAAGAAACGAAGGGCGACTGCCCTTTCGGCGCAGCAGATGCAAGGAGAACGTTCGAGAATTCAAGAAAGAGAGACAATGAATGCATCGAGGGAGGAAGTAGATCGATTCAAGGGTCGCGCGACCGATCGGTTTCGTCGTTCGGCGGCTGCCGGACTCGACTTGGTGAGTCAAAGAGGGCAGGCACACTGTCATTGACATGCCGTCTCGTAGGAAGTTTGGGTTCAAATGCGACTACCCCGTCATCTTTCCTGCTTTTGATTGTCGGGGGGATGCGGAAAGAGTATGAGAGAGAAGGTTTCCTTTACCCTTAATTGCCTTTCGTAGGCCCTCTACCCCTTCTTTGAGAGGAGAGCATAGAACCCTCAAATGGAATTTACTCTGACCGTCTCAGTCGAGCTCTAAGTCGAGCTGTTCTCAATTCTGGTGTGCGTCAAGGAACACGATGGATCGATCGGTCAAATGGATCGAAGCGTGCTGCGGAACCTAATTAAAGAGTTGATTATTTATCAAAGAAAAGTATGAAAAATAATATAAATTAATTAATTTATATAAAATTTATAATGGATTGGTTTATATTTTCACATCAATTTAATTATAAAGGCCGCTGGGGTCAATTAAAAATTGTTATACATCGATCTAGTTGCAAACTGGGAAACCATAAATTTGACTGCTTAGTAAAGATTGAAAGTCCTTGTATCACAAGTTTGTGATGATGAATATATATTGTAGTATTTGCGTGGTTCAATTGACAATTAACTGAAATACTGCACTGGACGCTAGCCTTGTCAACCAGCTATTGATTAAATCATACCTAGAGTCGGACGTGCTTCAAAAAATATGTTTGGAAATGGAGACAACCGGAGAGACAGACTATGAGTCGGAATCTATGACAAAAGACTCGGACTCTCTACAGGAGCCGAAAAGAAACGGAGACGGACTGGGGGAAACTGCATTTAAGATCCGTTCCTAACACGTCCGCCTCATTCTTAATCTTCCATCCGTCTACGCACCAGTGCAACACCCCTGGCTACATTGCAACACTCCAAGTTCTATTCGATCGATCAGTCTTTTACGGTTCAGTCGTCCATAAGGATGAGTGCACTTCTGAATCCCCCCATCTCTCCCCCTTCGCCTGAATGGCCTCGCGTGCCCCTGATGCACGCACTTGCTGCCCGTAGGTGGGCGACTTGCAGCCGCGCTCGGATTCGTCCACACACCTGCCCCCGGACTATACGAATGGAAATGAAAAACACAATGTCACCAAAAAATTCTGAAGGCGAGAAGAGAAAGTACATTTGAAAGCGCTCGCGAAAGATCAGCGTCTTCAGCACATCTACACCCAAATCAATACGAACACGCATACGGGATGCATTTGGGGTGGAACTGATCCAACGCTGCTGAGCGGCTGCTCTCGGCTGCGGGAGGTAGGAAAGTAGTGCGTGCCACCCGAACGAACCTTACGCGAACTAACACGTGAGGCAGGAAAAAGGAAAGGCAGCAGACAAGGAAGAAATGTGATTCAAGAGATGGGGTCACGTCCAGCATGAACTAAAACGAGAAGAACGAGCTATTGTGTAAATAAGAACATAAGTAAACTGCTTCACTGACTCGCTCACTACTACGTCTGCAGGAAGGACAGACCAGGCAGTTCACAGACAAGCGAGCGCTGCTGTACCAGTCTTAGACTATTTGAATTTCTGCATTCCTCAATCGAACAATGCAGACAACCGTCACACAAGCACATACTGAATCCTCAAGTTACCTGGTGTTTAAAAAAATGAGTCGAGAAGCTTGAAAGATCGTCGGCACAAAACAAACAAAGAGCCGGAATATGGATGCACTGGCTCG
>JAHBMJ010001129.1:30866-64632 GCA_018398765.1 Chromera velia | reverse complement strand
CCGGAAAATGACACCAGGCCATGATGGCAATCTTCCGGCTGTATTGGGAACTCATCGCCCGCAGCTCACAAAAGTAAAATCTCACACCCATTCCAGGCCGACACAGAAAAAACTGACTCGCAAATCGATACATGACAGCGAGACTCGATCAGGGGTGCACGCTCAGCCTGAAAATTCTCTCGGAAACATCCACTGCGTGACTGAGGATTTCAGACCGTCCCCATGCAGAACGTTGAGCGGTAGGTCAACCCCCTCCCTCAGACCAGCGAGAAGAACATTGTCCTTTGTGATCTGACAGGGGCGATGATCATCGTTTTCGAACTGCTCTCTGCAGTACATCCTGATGTTCTCGTTCAACTTTTGTACCACAAATTGCCTCTCTTCCTCTGCATTCTGCACATTCATTACGTTTTGATCGTCAGACTGATCGCAATGTGTGACGACCACACGCACACGGCAGAGAGGGAAGCGGCGGAGAAACTTGCACACAAACTGCGCTTGCACGGGCTCCTGTACACGACGGAATTCGATGCATAAGATGCAGAACGCACCGATACTTCCAACGCAAACGAAGTCTTCACAGAACTTCACTCTCTCCGCCCCTTCTGTCCAGCCAGGGAGGTCTACACACCGGACGATGCCCGTCTCTCCCGACTCAGAAAGATGCAAATCCCTCCTGTAGTACTCTGCAACTACAGTGTCCTTCTTGTTCCCCCCTACTTCCCCTGTATTGAAAATTTTGTGTGTGGTCAGAGTCTTTCCGGAATTCTTGGGGCCTGCAATGACGACAACTCTCTCTTCCTGCGACACTCTACGCATGTTGTGGAGGGACTCAATGAGGTTTCTGCGCTCCAACACCTTCTGGCAGGCGGCCTCTGTGAGGCGTTTCCCCTTGTACTTGAGGGTGCCGTGAGCAAACTTCTTCTTCTCAATGCCAATCACGGCCTCCTCGAGTTTCACAGTCGTCTCCTCCCCATCCGGACGTTCGCCACCTACAAGTGCGATCATCGTTTGCAGAGTGGCTTTCTGCTGCATTTCCGCCCTCATCGATTCCTCCAACGTATGCGTGTGAGACCACCCCACGTGTCCTCCAGCAGCACCCAGCGCTGCACCCCCAGCTGCCGCAAGGCCCACTGGGGCCATCGTTTCTGCAATGAGCATTCCGGCTGCAACTGCAGCAGCCGCCCCGCAAACCACAACCAAAACGCCTCCGATCGCGCCAAGAACAATCCAGCCGGCGTAGTTCTGGTTGGACTTCTCCACGTCTGCGGGCTCCAGTTCGACTCGGAACGGCTCATTCAGGTAGTGCTCCAGACCCTCGGTCAGGCTGTTGGCATACACTAGGCATTGCTGCATCAGCGCTGCGACCATGCGAGGGTCAGGGAGCCCCCTCTCCAACCCTACGACTGCGTCCTTGACCCCCTCTACCCATTCTGCGATCTGACTGCGGCTACGCTGCCCCTCCTCCATCACGATGGAAGCCACCTTTTTGTGGTGCTTCAGATCACGAAGCGCAGCCTCCGAAACGTCGCTTCGCTTGAATGGGTTTTCGATGCGGCAAGCTGTGATGAGCTCACAGCTCGACAGGAGGAAGGAGGCATGAAAGCGATCGAGGAGGTTGCTCATGTAGATCGTGGCTCCGTCAGGAACATGGTCTGGCAAACGGGTGTCGATTTCGTTGATCACGGGGGAGTCAATGTAGTCACCACCAGCCAAGTCGGAGTCGAGGTAGAATCGCACGAAGAGGTTTTTTCTGTGGAGAATATCCTTCACGCGCCCCTCGTTTCCCTTCTCGATCTTGTAGTAAAACTTGGTGTCAAGGCGCTGCTCATCAAGAATGTAGCCTACAGTCTCGAAGCGCTCTCCATACATGATAGACACCCCGGTGGGCTGTGTCCTCCTGTACACAGGATTCCGGTCACGCGACGAATCATTGATGACAGACGGCCGCAGCAGGCCTTCCTTCCTGTCACACAGGTTCCGACGCGACCTGTTGTAGGAGTCGAGGGAGACGGCTTTCACGTCCATCGGGGCGTTCTTGGCGTCGATGATCACACAGTCCTCTGCATGGGTGAGGGTGACCTTCACTTCGATCTCCTTCTCTCGACGCGGGATCTGAAGGGGGGTCGGGGTCCCCGTCGCCTGTGACGCAGCTGCCTTCGCGACGGGAAACGCAGATCCTACTGCCATGCTGTAGTTATCGGTCCCATGACGGAGCGCAGCGTTGGGAGTGAGGGAAATGCCACTGTCTCGAAGCCTCTTCCACTGCTCATCAGGCCGAAAAACAGGATTCTCCATCTTGCCTGCATATCATACCATCGGATCGAAAAGAAAGATTCACACACGAGAGGGTACTTGAGCTCTCGCAATCCGTGGAAGTTTTACGGAGCAACAAACTCCCAACCAGGCTGATTGGCTGACTTCCTGGAGGAATGAAGGAATTTCGATACATGAGCGAAGGAATGAAAAAGTGTAGTTCAAGGCCTTGGGGTCACTGCGAGCCGGAATCTCAATCAATCACGACCAGTCAGGGGAGCAAGACAAGAGCAGACGCAGAACTGCGCAGGACATGCCTCGCTCGGGGAAAGCCTTCAAGGAAACCCGACTAACCTCTGCCGTCAAAGAAGTAGAAGACACCGATGGGTTTGTGTGGTAAGGGGCACTTCTTCAGAGCCGCCTGGGCGAGGTCTGCTAGCGCCTTGGCCGTGTCCACTGCCGGCTGTGCAACGAAGCCAGTGAGGTGAGTCAGGACGTTGATAAGCGCCTTGGCATTCGGATCGGCGGCCGGCAGGCTTTGTAGTTGGATCTCCAGGGTGGCAAGCAATTTGGGGACTGGGTCCTGAATGTCGACAATGTGCTCGAACAGCTTGAAGGCAGATCGATCGTGCACAAACTTCTGACACTCCTCTGAACCAAACAGTGGCGCACCAATGGTGATCACCCGAATGTTCCCCAGACGGACATGATCTTCTTCGGTCCTGCAGAGTTCGTCCAGCATCGTCACGAGACGCACCGAGGCCGCAGCCCCTCCTAAGGAGTGGCCGCAGAGAATCACCTTGTAGCCCTGGTCGAGGTAATACATGATCTGAGACTTGTCCATGATCTGAGCTCTCCTGTAGAACCCTTGGTGAACGCCACCACATTCACGAACTTTGTCGAACACGACTCGCCTGTTCTCCCTCCAGTCCTTCTCGTTTACGCTACCTCGGTAGGCGATGTACATCTCCTTGTTGTCAAACTCAGCCACCAAGAGCTCCTTGTACAGAGAAATACGCCTGCACCCCATTCTGCCCAGTTCTGCCTTCGAGCGCGCCTCGCTTCCTTTCGCCGTCATGTATGCCGCGGTACTGACAGCCTGCGCACGACGCTTCTGCCCAGGAGACGACCGGCCGGGCTCTTTCTGCATCGAGACAACGACGTACTTGACGAGGGCAGCTGGGATAAGGCTGCACCACACAATTGAAACAGGAACGGCAAAAAAAAGGAGAGCTTGAATTTGAAAAAGGGATGAAGTCGAGTGCAAAGCTTCGATGAGGCATGCAACTGCTGCCAAGAAAGAATCAAAGGAAACCTTTCGATCGAGTGCACCCACACTCTCCAGTTGCTACTGAGTTGTCTGACAACTGTCACCGACAGTCAGGGGTCGTGCCTGGTTCTCTCAGAATCGATTTGGCGGAGCTCCGTGAAATAATTCAGGAAATACTGAAGTGCCTTTGAAAACGGCCAGTGAGATTTCATGTGCTCCCTCCTTTGATCCCATCAATTGTCTGAAGGTCGACTCGTGTACCTCTTAGCATTTCGCACGCAACGCCGTTTCCCATTAGCACCTCTCTACCTCCCACACTGCTCTTTCCTCCATCCAGGTGGGGTCTGAGTCACCTCTACCTGCTTTCACGACCCCCCAACCCGAGGCCTGTTCTTGCATACTTCTTTCCCCATGTATACATACACCACATGGGATCAGGACCCTACCGGGCATTGACGTACCCCTGCAACTGCTGCAAGTCCGCTTCGTTCTCAAGGACAGGGGTCGTACCGCTCTTGGTGTAGTACACAGTGACTTTCTCGACGATGCCGTGTACCACAAGTTCCTCAAAATCCTTCCACTTCAGGGACTCCCAGTTGAACGAACTCTGCCGGCTCTCGTTCTCGACTTTCACCACCACGTGTCCATCAGGAACCTCAGCACCCCTGCGCGATCACACACAAAGGAGGACACACAGAGAAGAGCAAGGGACACGCAATACTATAAGAGAAGATGGGGCGACACATAATCATCCTAGTCGAACGGAGAAATCCGAAAGCAGATGGATGGTTGAATAGGGAGTTTCCTGGAAAAGGCATCTGACCCTACCTTGGAAGCTCTCTGTGTGACGGGGTACTTGGGGTCGTCTCTGAAGGAGGCGATGCAGTGGAAGCCCGCGAGTCTGAGCCGAGTGCAGCCACGCGGCCAATTAGCGGCGTTGTTTTACCGAGAAAGGATTGCATGGCTTCGTCAGGTTACTCGATGGGAAAACGTAGAAATGAATTCAGGAGGATTCAGAGCGTGTCTCTTTCCGTCTCGAATGTCTCCCCAGTCTCTGTCAGAAAGGTCTTCAAAGAAAGTGGTCCTCAGTCGGTAAGAATTTTGGGACATCTTGAAAATTTGGGAAACGGCTTGAAGTTGCTTGCATCGGGCTGAACCAGCTGCATGACGGATTGGGCTTGCGGATTCCAGACCACAGTTCCATGCAGGTTGGGTTCGGGTTCGATCAGCATGCAGTCTGATTTCATGCAGCGCAGCCATAGCGCAGCCTGGCGCCGCTGGCCGGCCGGGGCGGCGGCGCCCCGCCGCACGCGGGGCCGCCGCGTGCAAATCGCGTGCATGCCGGGGCCCAGGGCCTCGGTTCTTGTCTAGTTCTGTGGCCCGGAAAGCGAAGCTGAGAGGGCACTTAACAAAAAATACACCCCCCAGACCACACGGATGGCTGCGTCCGACGTTTACAGGAAGATCTGACGCACGCCAAGCATGGCCCTGGAAAGACAATTCAGCTGAGGAGGCACTTTCCAAATTTAAAGCAGGGGCAACAAGAATAAATTTCGCTTTCCGGGCCATTCGCACGGAGTACGTTAGATATACCCCCGCGACCTGGCTCAAAGGGTAACACGCGCGAGTGAAGCCTGATCGCGACACCCATCCGTCACGCAACGTGCAATGCAACAGCTCCGTACGAACGATCGCGGAAAGTTCGTGCCAACGGTTGCGGAAAGTTCGAGCCATGCGCATAACTGTATCCGCGAAAACTTCAAGAAACGTGCCCCTCAAGCAACCTATACGGGATTAACTCTTTGACGCAAGCATGCAACTCAATTAGCGGCCAGGCTCTGTACGAACGGTCGCGAGAAAATCCATCCCTCCGCACAACATATGCAGAGAGAAACGTGCCCCTTAAGCAATATGTGCGGAATGGCGCAGTGCATGGCACAAGATCGATCCAATGCATTCAATTAAGCTATAGGATCTTCGATGGCAAAAAAGAACTGGTATGGGACAGACATAGCTGCATATTCTCCTGTACATCTGCAGAATAGAGGTAACAAGCCCACCAGTAGGTCCAAATTTGCAGTCAATCCTGCGTCTGTGCATACAGCTAAGCAGCAGCTTTTTGATTGACCTTACTACGAATTCTGCATACACAGTTCAATCAAGCTTCTGTCTGGACTCGTGGTAAGAAGATCAAATCTTCAGGCCACTTCCATCTTTCTGTCTGTTTGCATGACGGCCTCTCCACTTTTATCTTTCTGTCTCTTTGCATGACGGCCTCTCCACTTTCATCTCTCTGTCTGTTTGTATGACAGCCTCTCCACTTCCATCTTTCTGTCTGTTTGCACGACGGCCTCTCTACTTTCGTCTTTCTATCTGTTTGTATGACGGCCTCTCCACTTTCATCTTTCTGTCTGTTTGCATGACGGCCTCTCCACTTTCGTCTTTCTATCTGTTTGCATGACGCCTCTCCGCTTCCATCTTTCTGTCTGTTTGCATGGCGCCTCTCCACTTCCATCTTCTATTTGCATGGCGCCTCTCCACTTTCGTCTTTCTGACTGTTTGCACGATGGCCTCTCCACCTCCATCTTTCTGTCTATTTCCATGACAGCCTCTTCGCTTCCATCTTTCTGTCTGTTTGCACGACAGCCTCTCCACTTTCATCTTTCTGTCTGTTTGCATGACGGCCTCTCCACTTTCGTCTTTCTGTCCGTTTGCATGACGGCCTCTCCACTTCCATCTTTCTGTCTGTTTACATAACGGCCTCTCCACTTCCATCTTTCTGTCTGTTTGCATGGCGCCTCTCCACTTCCATCTTTCTATCTGTTTGCATGGCGCCTCTCCACTTTCATCTTTCTGTCTATTTGCATGGCGCCTCTCCACTTTCGTCTTTCTGTCTGTTTGCACGACGGTCTCTCCACTTCCATCTTTCTGTCTGTTTCCATAACAGCCTCTCTGCTTCCATCTTTCTATCTGTTTGCATGGCGCCTCTCCACTTTCATCTTTCTGTCTGTTTGCATGGTGCCTCTCCACTTTCGTCTTTCTGTCTGTTTGCACGACGGCCTCTCCACCTCCATCTTTCTGTCTGTTTGCATGACGGCCTCTCCACTTCCATCTTTCTGTCTGTTTGTACGACAGCTTCTCCACTTCCATCTTTCTGTCTGTTTGCATGGCGGCCTCTCCACTTCCATCTTTCTGTCTGTTTGCACGACGGCCTTTCCGCTTCCATCTTTCTGTCTGTTTTTATGACGGCCTCTCTACTTTAATCGTTCTGTCTTCTTACACGACGGCCTCTTCACTTTCATCTTTCTATCTGTTTGCATGACGGCTTCTCCACTTCCGTCTCTCTGTCTGTTTGTATGACGGCCTCTTCGCTTCCATCTTTCTTTCTTTCTTCTTGCACGACGGCCTCTCCACTTTCATATTCCCATCTTTCTTTTTTGCTTGCTTGGTGGATCTCTACTTTCTTCTGTCGTGCGCTGTCGAACATGACGACTCTCCACTTTTGTCTATCTTGCCGGCTTGCATGACTACTTTCCGCTAGCTTCCATCTTTCTTGCCTGCGTGTTAAGGGCCTCTCCAGTTTCATCCTATCTGCTAGCCCGTCTGCTTGCAGAAAGTCCGCTTCACTTTTATCTTCCTTGTCTCCTCACATAACGACCTTTCAGTCTCAGGGTTACCAATTTTTTCGGCGGTAGACAAGCTTCATTACCGGTAACCGGTAATTACCGGCAGAGTTTGCTGGCAGTTAGCAAAGACTTGGTAGAATTCTAACAGTCACTAACACTTTTCAATAACCTAAGTCCTAGATTATACGTCAATCAATCAATCACTTAAGGCTAGACTTAAGGTGAATTCAAAAAGTCAATGCGTCATCTGTAGGGACAGCTATGCGGCCAGTGTGCGTGAAGATGACGTAGGTCAAAGCAATGGGTCCCGTCTTGCACTTGGCGCCCAAAGACAGAGAACCGCTGGCCGTAATGACCACAGCTGGCCCAGACAGATGCACTCGTGCGATTCCAACAATGGAAAGAGTCCGCCTCAAAGTTTGGGCGGTCCCCCCAATCCAGTGCTTCAGCCTCCAAAGAAAGACCCGCCGCTAAAAGCTGATGTCTGAGGCCTCGAAGGGCCTCTGACTCCGGAGACCCAGGGGGGTGGAGATTTGCCATCTGCAAGTAAGCAGACATGAAAGAATCATAAGTAAATAAGCAAACAGAGACAGGGAAAGCGAGTATGTAAGCGAAAGGCGGTTAGGCGTTTGTAGAGATAAGGAAAGCAACAGCGTGAACGGAAGCTGTTTGGTCCTGTGGCAGGGAGAGCGACTCTCTTTCATTTTCTCTCTCTCTCTCTCTCTCTCTCTCTCTCTCTCTCTCTCTCTCTCTTTCTCGTAGTATAATAGGCTGGACTAAGAAAAAAATGGGCCAGGGCACTTTAGAAAAACTCTGACAACAGCAACATACGAAGACCGATAAGCATAGACGTACGCAAGGGTGTACGAGCAGCACCCGAAAGGCAAAAGAACGGAACAAAAGCCAGACACACAACAGGATATCATATCATATCGGGGGATAGTGAGGTCCCCAACTGCTCTCTTCTCTCTCTTCCTGAACGGTGGGCAGTAGAGGAGGTTCTTGAGGCAATGGAGGGGGAGGACGAAGAGGATGATGTCCTTTCCCTTCAGGGCGAGAACGAGGAGGAGGAAGAGGGGGAGAGGGGAGAGGGTGAGGAGGCAAAGCAGGAGAGGGAAGAGAGTGGGGAGGAAGAGGAGGAAGGGGGGGAAGGGGTGAGGAGGAAGAGGAAGAGGAGGAGGAGGGAGAGCCTGGAGAGGGTGAAGGAGAGGAGTCCGAGGAAGAGAGCGAGGAAAAAGGGGAGAGGGGAGGGGATAAGGAGGAAGAGGTAGGAGACGATGTCGAGGCAAACGGGGGGGGCAGAGTAGAGGAAGAGGTGCAGGTACAAGAAGAAGAGGTGGGAGAAGAAAGGCCCAAAGACTTGCCGCCTTCAGAGAGAAGAGAGGAGAAAAGAGGGGGACGCAGCGTAGAAGAAGAAGGCTCTCCAAAAAGAGCCGTGATTCATATTCTCCCCCCCAGGCCTCTGCACCAGCCTCTGCTAGTGTTTGGTCCCCTCAGGCACCGGTCGCTCCGGCTTCTTTTTACAGCCACGGTACAGCAGCTGCATCCGCCCCTTCCTCTTTCCGTCCGAGACCACCCAGCCCTAGACCCAGCCACACCATGGGGGGAGCTCGAGGAGGCAAATTTTTTGAATGTTCTTCTTACTCCTCCCTCCTCAGCAAACCGGGCAGGGGCTGCACAAGTACAGAGCCGCAGGCTTACCATCTCATCGTTTTTCAGAAAGAAGTAGACTTTTTCCGTCTCTTACTTTGATCGCTCTCTAACGATGGTCAAGGCCTGATATACAGAGAAGCAGAACAGTGAGAGATGAAACAAAGTCAAAAAAGAGAGTAGTTGTTGGACAGACGCTGTCATAGAGCTGTTAGAACTTTTTGCCACTTATAGGGGTGAAGCAGTTAAAAATTTATATTTTTTTTAATATTTTGTAATTTTTTTTTTATATTTTTTTGTGTGTGAATAGGCTTTTCAAATGCCAATAAATACTTAAAAACATGTTTTTGGAGGTTGGCGTCGCAGGCGAAATTTTTTTTTTGGACCCTAATTTTTATCATTTTTTTTGTCGGTAAAAGGAAGGCAGACTGAGGCAATTGCCGGTAGACTAGACCTGTTACCGACCAAAATAGTAACCCTGTTCAGTCTTCATCTTTTTTGTCTATCTGCGTGTATGACCCCTCATTGGAACAAACAATATGCTCTAAATCTCGTCTGCTTGATAATTCCGTATAAAAGCTGACGTCTGTTCCAGTTTCATTTCTCTGGTTTTCTTTTCTGTTTTCATATACTTGGATGCTGGCTTTTCCTGGACCACAGAGAATGTTTTTCTTCCTGAAATATGAAATTTAAAGCAGAATTATTTGGAGGAGGATGGAGGATGGAGTTTACAACATTTGAACAAAAAACAACAAAGACTTCCTCACAAGGAATTTCTAGCAGAATTTTCAACATATTCACCATAGTAATACATTATGAGTTTACGTTTCTGTAAAATTCTTGTTGGGGAGAGATTTAGTAGGAAAACCGAAAAGACTTACGTTTATTCAAAGCCCCATTTGGAGCTGGACATATAAAATTAGAGATAGAAACAAAAGAAAAAAAAATGTATAAACTTACGTAATTTTAGTTATAATTTATGTACCACTATGGGTAATTTACCAAATTTTGAATGCTTTTGACAAAGATAGATAAAGAACTTTCAAAAAAAAAAAATGATAGAACCTAAAATGGTTTGAAGAGTTATGAATGGTTGTGGAATAGTATAAGAACAAACCAGAACTCCCATCTATGAAGATAAATACGCAAACATTGAACTTCTCTTCACTTTCATCTTTCGTGCTTGAATAACGAACTCTCCACTTCTATCTTTCTATCTGTTTGCATGATAGTCTTTCCACTTTCATCGTCCAGACTCCAGACAGTCTTTTTGCAAGACGGCCCTGAGGATTAATACTAAGAGGCTTTGGTCTAGACGATTTTTTGCTGGGCCCCGGCATGCCACTGGAGCCTGTGGAAGTGGCATCCTGCATGCAATGCATATATATGATGATGCATGCATGCATGCATGCAATTGGAAACACGCCATTTTGGTCCAATTTTAAGTCTATACCGATCGAATGGATTCAATGATAGCTAGTATATACGTATATATACACCTTCCCCGAACTTCATGCTATAATCCTTCATGCAGTCAGATCGACGCCAGAATTGAACTGCCCATCAGTGGAAGTTGAAAAAACAAGCTCCGAATGGCCGTGGTAATACATTACAACGAATGTCTGCGAAAGTCCTTGAATAAAAGTCAACGAGGGAATGCTGGCAAAAGGCCCTCACCATCAAATCAATCGAGAGAGTTTGCATGGCGCAAACGACCCACACGACCCAGTCGTAAGGGGGAAATCCTGGAGCTTACACAACTGATACGACTTTCCCGAGGACTGCTTACCTCCCGGAGCTTTCACCCTTCACGTCTGAACATTTATTGATTCGAAATGAGTAGAATCAAAAGATCGACCAATCGATCCTTGAAGCGCCAGGGAGAAAAGCGAAGAACGATGATCCTTTGTTTCCGATCAGCTCTTTTTGCCCTATTTGTATGTTCAGGTGGGTCTCAGAGAGAGTGGAAGGGAAGAGGAGACAAATCACGGCTGTCTGTTGTGCACCTGAAATTCCTCGCAAACTGTGAACTCTTCATACACGTTCTTCTTCCTCATACATGCACGTGCACATTTAGCTCCAAAGGCTTCCGCTGAGCAAAGCACGGTTTCCTTTCCTTTCATTTCATTCCCTTTGCTTTGCTTTCCTGGAAGCCCATCGACGTCCAATCTGCAGGAGATTTCTGGCATCCTGTATATGTATATATATGAATATGCATCTCTGTGGATCCGTGATCAGACATGCATGCGTGAGCGCCACATCGGAATTCTTCTTCTCTACGACCAGGAAAGGGCGATCCGTTTCGACTACCCTGCCAGATGCGTGTGTGCACACGTACAGGATACATGCACAGCTTTGTCAATCTTTGGCACTCTGCGTCTTCGCACCTTCTTTTCCCTTCATCTTCTCCTACTCGATTGCTCTCCTGCTCTCTTGGGCGCTGTCTTCCTGTCGGCTTATTGGCCAGTTTGTGTGTCTGCCTGTCTGCCTGTCTGCCTGTCTGCCTGCCTGTGCAGACCTCCTATATTCGGGCAAGGCTTCCCAGGTCCCCCCTTCCGACATGGCCGACCGACGGGATTGGACTAAAACCAACGCTGTGCAGTACGAAAGCCGGTACACGATGTACTATGCCTACACTGGCTCTGTCTGTCCGGGAACCTATCGGGCCTGGGGCACGCAGCACAGAGGTGATCAGGGAGTCTCGAGCACAGACAACAGCGAAAAGGTTCCTGCAGGGGCGTTCGACCGACATTCTCATGCCAATAATGGTAATGCCTTTCTCTATCGTCACTACCAGACAGATGCCGATGTGCCTGGGGCTGGGAACGGACCAGCAAGTCCGGCCCCGGAAATCATCCTTCAACTTCCCTGCTCAATCACAATCACCAAACTGTACATGATGTCTCGAAACGGGTCCGAAAACCAAAACCCTAGTTCTGGGGCCTTCTTTGGCTCCACTGATAATGTCTCGTGGACCCAGATTCTGACCATCAGCTTAGCACAGGGAGCATGGTCTTCATTGGAGACCAAATCGTGGACAGTTTCGTCGAATCAAGGGCCCTGGGCGTATATCAAATTTGAAGGGTACGCAACTGCAAACAGTGGCAGCGGTAGACTGTCCGTTGAAGACATCTGGGCAGATGTCAGTTGGACAGGTCAGCCTGCAGTGCAGTATCATGCACACATAGACACTGGCCGCCCCTTTCGCTGGCTGGATGGATCAGATGCATCGATTAGGATCGAAAAGGAAAAGTGAGGAATGTATTAATGCAGGAGAGTGGGGGTCGAGGAATGTATTAATACAGGAGAGTGGGGGTCGAATAGTGCCGGTAATCCGGTAGTAGAGGGGGGGCACTCGCGGAATCGTTTCTTCTGAATTGCATTGAACACTCCTGACGTTTCAGTTGCAGGGATGCCGCTCTCTACTGCTGTGCATTTTCTGCTCTTTGAATGTCGCGTTTTTATGTTGAACCATGCACGTATTTTTCTTCCGCTGCAGAGCTGGATGAGTGCGCGATGAGCACCCACAACTGTGCATCCTCAACTGCTACGTGCACGAACACGGATGGAAGCTTCACGTGTGCGTGCAACACCGGGTACAATGACGACCTGTCGGGTGGTGTGGCGGGGGTGTCTTGCTCAGGTCCGGGTTTGATTGCTCTCCCTCTTTCTCTTTCTTGCTGTTCTCGTCTCTCTTTGGGTGCCGACCTTTTCTCTTTCTTGCTGTTCTGGTCTCTCTTTGGGTGCCGACCTTTTCCCTTTCTTGCTGTTCTGGTCTCTCTTTGGGTGCCGACCTTTTCCCTTTCTTGCTGTTCTGGTCTCTCTTTGGGTGCCGACCTTTTCCCCTCCTTTCCACTCTCCGTGGCGGTCTGTGTCCCTTTCTCCCTCGGTGTACTTTATTTCATGTGTCTTTATCGCTGTCGGTCTGCCTGGTCCTGTCTCCCCATTTTTCTTTCACCTCCCCTCTCACTCCCTGTCTCTGAGTGCTTCCACTTCTGCGCGTGCGTCGGTTGACTAATATTTACACTTTTCTTTCTTGTACTGCTTTATCTTTCCTTTCGAATTTTCTCGGTCGCTTTCTGACGTTTAGCTTGACGGCATTCGCTGGATAATCTTCTGCTTGTCTTCCTTTTGCTAGCTCGCGAAATTCTTTCTTGAACTTCTGTTTTCGCTGAGTGATGCACCAATCGGCTTCCAGACTTTGGTTGGTTGCTGTACCTTCGAAAGGGCTCTTTTACTGACTCATCTGTAGGATTCTTCTTTCACTCCGATGAGTCCATTCATTCTTTGATTTGTCTCACTCTCACGCTGTTCACTGACTACCTCTGGTTGACTGCCCTCAGACGCCGATGAATGCACAACGAGTGTGCACAACTGCGCATCTGGAGCCGCTACTTGCACAAACAGTGCGGGTAGCTTCACCTGTGCGTGCAACACCGGGTACAATGACAATTTGTCGGGTGGTGTGGCCGGAGTCTCTTGTTCAGGTCTGTTCTTTCTGAAACTGTATGCATATCTGTCTATCTATCTATCCATCCATGTTTCTCTTGCATGTCCAAAAATAAATCTGTCTACCTGGGTTTCATTCTATTTTTCCCTTAATTCCCCTTGCAAGCTCTCCCTAGCTCCCGAATTGACGAATCTCGACATTGTCATGATTGACGGCTCCTTTCTTTTTATCGATCGTTGCGCCACTGATCCTTTCAACCAACTCGCTTCGTGCATGAATGAATAAACAAGTAAATAGATAAAATATTGAGTGAGTGAGTGAGTGAGTAACTGAGTGGGTCCATGCTTGCACGCAGACGTCGATGAGTGCGCGACCTCCGTGCACGACTGCTACGCCGGCGCCACCTGCACCAACACAGCTTCTTCTTTCACCTGCGCAAGCAACGCCGGGTATTCGGGCACGGGACTCACGTGCGACGGTCAGCGTACGCTCTTCTGGGTGCGTGTGGAGCAACAAGAGCAGAGCTGGGAATGACTCCGTCTATGTATCTGTCTATTTATATGCCCACCCATTGTCTTTCGGAACGTCGGCAAGAATGTGCCTTTCGATCAACCAAGTGGAGGAGGAACGCCGGATAGATCCATGGATTAAACGATCGAGTTTCTTTCAGTCGCTGCATGAGCATGAATGACCTTAAGCTTTCATATGTTGCCTTGAGCAAAAAGCAATGGCTGCTGATCGAATGACGAAAGAAAGAGACAGAGAAGGGGGAACTTTTTTCAAGATGAGACACCGAGACTTGGCAAAAAGACTTCCGTCCATTTGTTTTTTCAATTGAGAAGCAGACTCTCTCCAAAATCCTCGTCGCCCGCATACCGTCAAAGAATGTCTCCTCTCTTCGCGAAGGACGTGACCTGTAATGTCCTTTTCTGCTTGATCGTGTCAAGCGATGGTGTTCTTCTTTTCGCTTTCTCACCTTTTTTTCTGAAGCCGTCTTTTGCAATTCAGCTTCTCTGCTTCCCATGTTCCTCTCTTCCGCCTGTCAGTTATTCGTCCGGCCTTTCCTTCCTTGCGCTTACTTTCCGTTTGTCTCCGGCAGATTTCACATTCTGTTGTACAGTTGTCTTCGGAAGTGATAAGTCTCACCTTGTCTATGCGTGTGTCCCCATTCATGGTTTTGTGCAGATAAGCAGGAATGCACAGGGGGCCTTCACAACTGCCACACTTTTGCAAGCTGCTCCAACACAGTGGGATCCTTTACCTGCGCGTGCAACGGCGGGTATGAGGGCTCTGGAGTTGACTGCGCAGGTGGGTGGGCAGTCTGTCTGGCCGAGACTCTTTCTTCTTCTGTTCCCTTTCGCAGAAAAATCCTGCCGTAGCCCTCATGGATGCGTCCACACACTCTCGGGCCGCGGTTACACGCGCACATACACATTCATACACACGCTCGCCCACACACAGACCACAGACACACAGACTCTCTCTCTCTCTCTCTCACACACACACACACACACACACACATACACAAATCCACATACACATATACATCCACAAATCCACATACACATATACATCCACAAATCCACGTGCACATATACATACACAAATCCACGTACACATACACATACACATACACATACATGAACACACAAACATACACACACACACAACACACAAAACACACTCCCTCTTTGTCAACCCTGAAGGCCTAGTGGTGTGTATGCCTGTCCCTCAGAGGTTTTGCTTGGGGCTCCCACCTAACTGACTGAGTCACTGACTGACTGACTGACTGACCGACTGACTGCAGAGGGCGTTGTGTGCCAAAATGGAGACGCCTGTGAGAGCACCTGGCAGTGCACGTCCTACGGGGACTGCATGGACACTGTGGCGGAGGGATTCTGCGTCTGTCAAAGTGAGTGAGTCTGTGTGTGGGTGTGTCTGTCCCTCTGAAAGTAAGTGGAGAATGAAGCATTGAAATGTCTACTCACCCTGAGGGATGAAGGCACTCTTTGGAGCGTCTTATCTCGTGTTGTTTTATCCTGGCTCTCTCTTTTTTCAATACTGTGGGGTTCATCATAGCATTTCTCGAGAGGTTTCAGAAGAATAAAAACGAAAAAGGGTCTTATTCCGCATCGCAACACCAGAGAACAGCGACCTTGAAACCAAATACATGCATGCATACCGAGAGAGAAGAAAGCCCAAACAGACAGTCTCACATACGGATGCGTGAAGAAAGAGGTTCTACCAGAAGATCGAAAGAATTTTTGCATACAGATGCTCTTCAGGTGATTCATTCGAGGGTCTGCCTTGGTGCATGATCATTGCTGCAGACGTGGACGAATGTGCTGACGGCACCCACAACTGTCCTTCTATTGGGACCTGTGTAGACACACCGGGAGGGTTTGAGTGCCTCACACCCACCGTCGTTGACGTCACGACTCTTGAGACAACCAGCGAGACACTCACTGATGAGGGCAGCTCGGCAAACGTCAAAACGATGGAAGTGAGTAGGCGCAAGCAGCTAGGATCGAGGGGAAATGTACTCATTTTTTCTTCTCCTGCTGAAAACAAACTTCTTCCCCTTTTCTTTTCTCTTCTTCTGAAAAATCCAATCGAGGACTCATGTGGAGGGGGCATTCACCAATCGAGCTGTACTTCATATTATCCTTTCAACCTCTGGCATTGTTCCGTGCCTTTTGAATTTCTTCTCCTCTCCGGACCTCAATTTGCTGACTGCCTGTCAATACTTTTTCTCGAATCGCCAAGAATCATTGCCTCCTGTGGTGGAGTAAAGTCAATCCAGATTCCCGACAGAGTTGTCTGTCGAAATGAAAGATTTATCGATCTCACAATGCCGGGCTGCGATCTGACTGTCTCTCCTTTCCTTTCCTTCCAATGAAGTTCTCCATGCACTTCGTCTCCTGTCCGGATGGGTGCAGACTTTGAAATCGATGGTGGAGACAGTATCCACTGGCGACACGGCCACTTCGAGTACCTCAGAGAGCACGGCAGTGGTCGACGCGGTTACTGTGCGCGTGCAGGCCACCATCGCAACCGCAAGAACGTCAGGCAGAGAGCTGACGACTGAGGAGACCACCGCGATGACCGAAGTCCTCAAGGCAGCAGGAGACGGCCTTGTGAAGACTCTCAACATTGCCAGCAGCGGCAGTACTGCAGAGGGGTCATCTGACGCTACAAACACGGATGCAGATACTACAGGAAGAACAGCAGCAGTGGCGACAGCGATAGGAAAGGTGGGAAGGGGTTTGTGTGCGCTGGTACGATATGATCTCTATACTCTAATCCAATCTCTTGATTTTCAAACAATGTGAGCTTGACTGCTTGGTGCAAGGGTCCTTGGTTTTTTTTCTTGTAGAAATCTATCTTTTTTTTTGCAGTTCTCAGCTGCTCATTATCCAGCTGTTTGCAAGGATTTTTCAGTCTGTTCGAGTTGACTTTCTGTGCATTGGGTAAAGACATTCATGTATTCGACCAAATCGAACGAACGCAGGTGGCGAGTTCGATGACTGAGTTGTCCGCTCAGAGTGCTACCATTGGGAAGACGCGGACTGGCAAGTCCACAGTGACGACGCAGATGAACGTCCTCTCGAGTCTTGAAAGCGCCCTGAGCAGCGCCTCTGTGGACGCTGGGGTGTCTCCTGGAGCCTCTAGTACCAGCAACAATGCGACAGCACTGAAGGAGAGGAGGGAGGGTCTTCAGTCGGCTGCAAATGAAGTTGTGAAAGCGGCAGCTTCCACTTTTGGTCAGCAGAGAGAGTTTGAGGACTCGGGTTGGTAAGGCATATGGAGGCTCTCCGCGTTTCTCTGTTTTTTTTCGTCATTCCTCTCTATGCCTCTCTTCTCCCTCGAATTTCTCTTCGGATGTTCGATCAAGAACTTTATTCGAAGGGTCTCTAGATGGAAAACAGCTCTGTCTCCCCAGCTTCGATTCGCTTTGTTCTTTCCTCATTTGCACCATGCAATGCAGGAGCGATCGCACTCCAGCAGACAGGCGGTGGGGGGGCTTCCACACTCTCGACAGACACTTTTGCGGTCTCAGCTGCCACGCTTCCTGGTCCGATAGCAATTGCGGACTCTAGAACTCTGGAAGCACGGGTAGGGTCTCTGTCCCTATCGATCCCCTCGATCCCTGAGGACGTGGCCGAAAGAATAAGGGCACTTGACGGGACTTGTTCTGACTCCAGCCTGGCGACTTTGGGTCTTGTGGTTGTTGAGTGGGGTAGTAACATTAGGAGTTATGTAGGGGGGGACAGAAAGGCAGGCAACTCGCGCACCGTCAGGCTCATGTATTGTGGGAAAGAGGTGGGACGTGAGGTGTTTGGAGACACGAGTCTGAGCATTTCAATTGGGGGGTTGAATGAAGGGAGTGGGTTGGATTCTCGTCGTCGTTTGCAGGAAGACGGAGGGGATGAGGACGGGGGAGGGGAAGAGGGGTGTGCGTCTTTTGATGAAGAAGAGTCCTCTTGGAGTTCTTTGTGTTCAAGCGCGGGGGGGGGAGGGTGCGATTGTCAGGGTGCAGGGGGAGGATTGATGGAGACAGAATTTGGGGGGTTTGCGGGGAGTATCCTTGAATTGGCCTTGGGGCTTGATTTGTCAGCCCTTTGGCAATTTGACAAGGCCGCAGAGGGAGCGGCTGTTGACAATTTTGCTCTCTGGCTGGTTGTTCTCTTGGTGATTGGCTTGCTGGGGCATCTATGCTTGTGAGTCTTTTCATTTTTTGGTTTTGGCTTCTGTGCACCATCTCTTCTGTCATGTCCGGCACATCAATCAGACACATAGGCAGGCAGTCCCTTTCATGATCGCTCGCAGCATCGATTGAAGGCTTTGACATGCTTCTCTCTCATGCTTGCCTTTTTCTTTGGCTCCACAACTTCACATAACTAATTGCAGAGGGGATCGATCATGAGGATCACACGGCATGAGGGCGGCAGAGAAGATATGTTGAAATCGTCCACTCAGCCTTGTTAGACCACCCTTTCTTTTCTTTTCGCTCACGATCCTTGCCTTCCCTTCATGCCTGTCTTGTCTGCAGCTCTCTTTATCAAGATCACCGGTTTCCAAGAGCCTCTCTGAGCGTCTTAGAGTCGTCCTATTTGTCCAATAAGGCAGTTCTTGCGGCTGCATGGGAAAAAAGGCAGGTGGTTTCTTGGTTCTCGGTGAGTTACTTGCTCGAGCAGATGGAGAGTCTCGCAGGTGAGGGCCTGTCTGTCTCTCAGGACAGATACCAACAACAGTTCTCTGCCGATTGTGCCTATCCCCTTACAGCGGGAACCCAAGAAAAGTCCGAGCTAGAGGGGGCATTGAATTCCGAGTTAGGCGACAGTCTTGACCTAGGGGGTCTCTCGTTTAGGCAAACCGACTTGGTCGCTCTGCTGATAGCAGACGCGCAAAAGCTGCTAGCCCAAGGCATCGACGGTAAGCGCATGCCCAAACACAAAGAGCCTTGTCTGATCACCCCTGACTGTTGCCTCATTGAAGACCGGGATCTATCGAGGACAGAGGGACAGAGGCCGAGACGTCCTCTCTGGGACAGCCGCAGCCCTCCCATCCTTCCTCAAAGCCTTTCCACTTCTCTGACAGCAAGATGGAAAAGGGACTTCTCAGTGGACCCGATCAGTGAAGAGGATTGGCAGGTCTTGGCTGCAGCGCGCTTTCTCGTTCGGTCAGGAGAATTTCGAAACCGTCTGATCCGCCTTGCAGAGAGTCAAGCTGCCCGTTGGCAGAGAGTGAAGGCGGCCCTGTGTCAGTGGTTGAATAAGCACAGAGGGGCAGTCAGAGATCGACATGTTGATCTGCAAATTAATGGGCAGACTGTTGATGCAAAAACATATTTCCTAGAAATCCGAGGGTTTCTTTTGCCGTGGGCACCGTCAATGGGCGCTCCAGGCGGAGCGGGGAGTTCAGCACCCAAGGGAGGCTCCCCCCCGCTCCCCATGAGGAAAGGCATGAGGGGCCGGCGCCGCATGATGAAACGAGCAGTAACGATGGAGAGAGCACAAACTCTGAAAAGCAAAGCATCAATGAAACGCAATGCTACCATACAGCAAACTGAAACGATGAAGCGGGCCGAAAGCATGAAAAGGGGAGAAAGGATGCAGCGATCAGGCACCATGAAAAGGGCAGAAACGATGCAGCGATCAGGCACCATGAAAAGGACAGAGACGATAGAGCGAACAGGCACCGTGAAAAGGACAGAGACGATGAAGCGAACAGAAAGTCTCAAAAGTAAAGAGAGCATGAAAAAAACAGCCTCCCCAATGCAACCACACGGGGGAAGCATCCTGCCTCGTGTGCACCATTTCGAGGACGATGACAACGATGGGTTGGAAATGGGAGAGGAGGCAAGTGAAGAAATCAACCTACAAGATGATGATTTTACAGGGGAAGAACACGAAACGGAGGGGTCAGAAGAAGCAGAAGAGGAGGAGGAAGAGCAGACGATTTGGGTACCAGAGGCCGCTCCCGCCTATCTGGAGGTGACACCGTCTTTCCTTAAGGTGCGCTTCTTGAACGTCTTCTACCTATATGATGTGATCTTCTGTACGCATCCGAGAAATGGACGCAAAACTTCGGCCAGTGATTTCATTTTGACTTGTCAATTTGCAGATTTGTTTTGCTAACGTCCCACCATTTCTCTCGCTCGTCCTCTTTTCTACCGTTCATACTTCACCGTACAAATGCCCCCTCTCCACATGCAGTCAAGAGATCGATCAAAAATGCCCATCTTCCTTTTGTGTCTACGTGCAGATCACTGGAGCAGACAGCGAAGGTTCTGTTATTTCAAGAGCCCTGCCCCCCCCCGTCCTGAAGAGCAGGATGGTTATCATGAATGGCATTCTATTGCCAAAACGTTCCGTGGTCTCGGCACGACTCATCCTAGGGTCCACCGTCCCCCCTTCTTCAGTGAAGACGCATATCCAAGAAGCAGGAGGTTCTGTACAGTCAAAAAGAGAGCCACAAGCTGCAATTCAGAAAAGCCATTCCGCAGCCCCACTCTTGCCTGAGGAAGAAGAGAAGACTGGTAATCGCTTCGCAGCAAGAAGCAAAATCTGTGCCCCCGCAACTGAAAGCAACACATTGCTAATCAAAAGATCTTGGCACGTAGCCTCCCCATCACAGTCTGTTGGCTCCTCAAAAGGTATCAAGACCGTCGACGAAGCCGGCGAAGAAAACCCGTCTCTGTACGTAGCAGCAGCTGACAGAAACATATCTCATCAGCCGACGATAGGCGCTGAGAAGAAGCAGCCAAAAAATGCTGTCAACGCTCTCACACTGTTCCGAGAGATAGAGGCTGAGAGTTTGATCGACACTTTCGAAACTCTCTCTGAGGACCCCTCCGAGAGTGTCCTCCGTCTCTTCCTGACCTGTCCCGGGGCACCCGAGGGTCTGGTTGGGGTGGACTTGCGGAGAGCCTCTGAGGTCAAAGGGGGCAGTCCCTGTGTACCCATTTCAAGTTACAGAGACAAAAGGGGGGGAAGGATGTCAGACAGAAAAATCAGGGAGTCGGGTGGGGACCTGCAAGAATCGTCAGGGGTTCTGAGAGGCTCCTCAGGGAGTGAAAGAGAGAGAGACGAGTCATCATCCAATTTTGCAGCGAGCAAATCAGAAAAACTTCTAGATGCCTTGATCGAGCAGTGTGCCGAGGAGGAGATGGGACGTCAGGCTTTTGAGGGCAGAAGGGAGGGGGAGGGGGTCGGGGGGAACCTGGGTCAGACAAACGAAATGGGAGGGGGTCAACAGCGTTGGGTTGAAGAGAAGGTGAGGAGAAGTTTGTCCCCAGAGGAGATGAAAGCAGAAGCTCAGATCCTTGCTGACGTGGGAATGGAGGTATTTTCATGGCATCACTGCCGTTCAGTCTCTCTCCGGGCTTTGCCTGTTTGGGCAGAGCTACAGAGACAAGTCGAAGACGACGCATACAGGTGAGCTAGAGGGGTACTGACAGAATGGTGTGGAAGGACAAAAAAAGCAAAAACACAGCCTTGGAATCAGAAAGCCCCTTATGTCTCACTTGTCTTCTTTGCGTCTGTTGAAGAAAGTAATGAATAAAGGACTCAAAGCAATATCCATCCAGTCAATCCCCGAGTTGGTGTCCTTTTGAGAAGAGAGGACAGGCTCCCTCCAACAGTTTCTTTCAGAAAGGCTGCCTGAAATCGTATCTCAAAAACCGTTTTCTCTTCCAAGTGGACGTCTTTCGTGCATGCACTCTTCCATCTCACCTCATCCCTTTGCACGTGCTTGCAGAGTCCGCGTCTTCGGTTGGAGCCCCCTGTACATCCGCATGCGGCTTTTTTTGATGCCACTCCAATCCACCCTCTTGGGTCGAAACAGAGGGGCCCTGGTCGGAGTCGAGAGATGGATTCTGACCCTTTCGACTTGGACCTGCAGCTTGACATGGCTGTTCCTCATTGGGGTCTTCTTCGGAGTCCTCAACAACGCGACACCGGAATTCGAGGAAGACATGAACGTTGTCGACATTCTCTCAGCGATTGTGGCGGCGTTCTCGGAAGACTCCCTGATCGCAATCATGTTCATCTACGCCCTCGCACTTCCTGTTCAACTGCTCGCAGATTTCCTCTTCATCCCACAAACACCCACCATCCGCTTACTGAAAAATCTCGCAGCCCTCGCTCGAAAGGGCCAGAGAGTAACGCTCCAGCATGCACAGCTGGTTATGTCCTCCCCCATAGGGGTGAGACCCCGTTGCTGTCCACAATGCAGGAGAAAAAGGGGGCCCACGGCAAAGGCATCTGGATTGCAGACTCTCTTACCTGCATCGTGGCATCCGGCCAGTGCGTCAAAGTTCCTCGTAGCTTGGCGCAGAAAGCGACAAGAAATGAGTGGTCAAGCGGGGGAGGAGAGTCATTGTGCTCCTTCAATGGAAAGCATAGATGTCGATCAGGCATGTTTGGCCTCAAAGAAATGGATCCTCCCCGAGGTCTACCGAGCCTTCTGGCTCCGCAGGCAAATTTTTCGGAAGTGGTGGGGCATCGGGTTCTGTGTCTTCTGGATGTCCTGCTGTCTCTTTTACCTTACCTGCTTTGCCCTGGTGTATCCCATCAAAACTGGGAATATCATCCAGATGGCCAACAGCGCTCTTGGTCTTGTGTTCCTCAATTTTGTTGTCCGACCGATCTTCATTGCTGCTGGCACCGGTCTTTCCCTCCTCTTCCTTGTCGTTCTGCTGCAACGACCAGATGTCAAAATATAGGTTGCAACTTGTCCGACCGACAGACGAGTTCAGCAGTCGTTGAATAGGGCAAAGGGGGGAGTGAAGGGGTTAAATTCCTGTACGCTCAGCGATTGAAGCAGTAGCTGACAACAAGAAATAGCTAGAGGCACATTGATAATGAGAAAGCTGGAGGGGGGAAAACGAAGGTGGGGTCCGCTTTCAGGTGAGAGAGGCAAAGAGAGGAGAGAGGGATTGCTGTTCCTCATTCTTTCTCCCAGTATGTCGAGCGATTTAGCGATTCAACAAACATTCGGCTATGCTGAAAAAACGGAGGAAAGTCTACCCCATGGTTTTTTCTGTATGGGTTACAGGGGTCGTTAGAGGTACGGAAGGGCAGCAAATGAGGGGGAAAGCGGCCTCGTAACTTTGAAGAGCCTCTGCAAGCAATCAAGTAGGCATTCAGGAACATCAAGCACTTAAAAACTCATTAGCTTACGTTCACGTCATATAGTATACAACTTTGGTTTTAAACTTAAAATTTACATTTTTAAACATTTTCAAATGTATATATTTCTAGATATTTCTTTTACTATAAACGATCGACCCCCAATCGGGTATGATGAGAAAATTTGTAGTAAACTTGAATGTTAGAGCAGATCATTGTTACAAAGGTCCAGAAAAATTTATTATAGGATGAACGAGTTAGCCTGAGGTTTAAGCTAGAGTTTAAGCTGGTCAGCCACTAGTTACTAGGCTCTGGCCAACCCGGCATGTCATACAGAAATTTGATCACTCAACCTGGCACTCAACCTAGGCTCCATGGAGCATATAAAAGCTTGTAAAACTAGACACTCAGACCGTGCCCTTTTCGTTTTAGTCTTAAACTCGTCTGCCAGATGGAACAGAACTTGAAAATGATAAAACCTGGGAATTAGACTCATCTTGATTAATTTTTTTTATATTTTTGAGTAAAAATGTTTTTTTTTTGTTTTTTTCTTGCCTTTCCTTTTAGCTTTTCTTGTTCTTTTTTGCATTAATCAAATCCTAATCCTAACTAATTATAGATCTAGTTATGAATAAATAATAGTACATGTCAGTCAACTTTAGAGAGCTTAAGAAAAGTCTAGATATTAGGGCTAGGAAAAAGTTTATTGAAAAAAGGTTCAAATCTGAAAAAGTGAACCTGTTGAACCTGTTTTGAACCTGTTTTGGAGGCCAGACACGCGGCCACTGGCACAAGGCCGGCCAGGCCTGCGCCGCCCGCGGCCGATATAGGTGAAATAAGGAGCCGGAGCCACGCGCACAGCAACTGTCCCCAGCCAGTTCAATCTATTATGTCGGACAGACATATGTCGGCATATGTCAGCATCATATGTCAGTATGAAAACTCATGCTGACGGTTGCAGAAGTGAAGAAGTGCACGTGACTTACCAAGTTTTCCACTTGCAAGGCCCCGCATCAAAACGGACAGTCTCCACTGAAGGAATGAGGAAGTATAGAGTTTGTTTGACAGCAGTCTGCATAACAGTGTAATTGACAATATCTTTTTGGAGGGGCTGTTTCAGATTCGTGCCGGTAGCAGTCTCTCTGTTTACTTCCGCTTGCTTGCTTCCGGTGACACAATATTGCTAATTCATATGATCGGGTACACTGATGAGTATTTGAAAACAGAGTTTCAATCTGATTTTGTGTGGCAAAAGGTTGGAACGAATGCAAACCCAGATGTTTGGGTGCCACCCGCCGTAGCTGGGAGTGGTGGGGGCCATGGGAGGGAGCAGGGGCCCAGGGGGGGGGGCAACAGGCCGGGCCGGGAGCAATAGGTCAAAGAGGCGGCGGTATACGGAGAGGGAAGGGGAGAGCGGGGGCCGCGGGGCAACCGGTGAGCAGATGAAAGAAAGAAAGAAACGCTGTGATGGTCTTATGTTGACTAAATTGTCATGATTTATACGATCATATAAATTTAATTATGGCATTTTCCAATTTTTTTAGGCTTCTTTGATTACTAGTTTTCGACTATAAATAGTGACCATGTTTGATTTGATTATATTTGATTTGATTTGATTTGATTTGAGCTTCAACCTCAAATATTTGATATTTGAGGTAAGATTTGAGGTTAACCTCTTAGGGTTCCTCACTGAGTCACTGACTTACTGTCAGTCTGATCATTTTTCTCATGACAATAGTTATTAGAACATTTCTGATGTGTGTTTCAAAAATTTAAAAAAATATATATAAAATTATAACTTATTAGTTCCGTAAAAAAAATATGCGTATGTGGCAGTGTATATACACTAGTTACTGAGACTCACTCTAGTACTAATAGAGATTAAGAACGTAAAATTAATAGATTTGAAATTGCATATGACTTTTTGTTGATACGATAAAGTTAGAGCACGTACCAAAATTGAGGTGACAATCACTCAGCTTTATGGCACTTCCTTTTCCTCTTCTTTATGATCACTTTCTTTAATGTGAATCGAATTGATCGGTGGTAGGAGCTGCTGAGAGCTTTTTCTCTGGCTTTTCGGCTTTCCAGGAGTGGGTGCTCCTGGGCTTCTATTCGATTGCGGAGAGATAACAACGGGGTAAGACGGAGAACCGCGCACACGTTTGCTATTGCTGTTAGTGTTGGAACCGTCCTGTTTCTGGGTAGCTAAGCATCCAGAGTTAGTAAGTTCGGCTACCCTCTATGCCGCGCCAAGGCCGACAACAAGCCCCTTATGTTGGAGGTGAATATAGAAAGGTCGGTAGCCTTCCTCACCCGGAGTGATGACTTTCTCAGGAGGGGGAAGTTTCCCCCCAGCCTTCTCAGCATTTGCGTCTGTGGCCGCCTCTTTTAGTTTTAAATTGGTCCTCCCGCCGGGCCCTGCAGGAGCGGCCCCCCCCCCAGCACTGTCAGCAGCCCCCCCGTTGCCTTTTCCCTTGCCTTTCTGGAACTGCTCCACACCGACAAGGAATGTGGTCGCAGCCTTTCGACGCTCGGGGTTGCCGCTGCTGCATACTCACAGCCACAAATAGTTTCTCCTTCCCCCTCGGCTCCTTGTATTTTCACCTGACACTGAATCAAATTTGCCCCCTTTTGCACGGACCATATCTTTTTTGCGTATCCGGCTCTAAAAATAAATGCCTCCTTCTTCCTGTTCGACCCTGTCGGATTATGTGACATGTCTTTACGGGGTGTAAAATGTTTGCAGACGCTCAAAAAGGGGGCCGTAAAAGATGTTCCAGCACCAGAAAAGTCAACACAGCTGTTCGGGAAAACGTTCAGCTGATCGGTTTGCCTCTGCATGAAGTAAAAGGGGGTGAAACGTCAATTTCAGTGCAGCTCAAAACGTTTTTTTTAGAGAGCAAACCATCAAGATTTAGGTTTTTTCATTTGAATCAGCATGCATGACGGATTGGTACTTGCAAAAGTTTTTTCGGGACCTTCATATTTGAGGTTGAAAGTCATATTGATCAAATATTTGATCGTATTTGATAGCTCTTTAAACACTAGGTCCTCCCTGACTGGATATTTGATTTGAGCTTAAGTCCGACCTCAAATCAAATCAAATCAAATCAAATCAAACATGGTCACTAACTATAAACAGTGAATAACTTGAGACTAGCACCTAATGTGAGCGTAAATATTGATTTAAACTATTTAAAAACACTACTAAGGCATAGATTCTATAATAAAACGTTCTAAAAATGCATTAAAGCCTAATTTAAAGGCATAAAATAATATGAAAAAATGAGGTTTCTATTAATTAAAAGTGAACCTGTTTTTGAACCTGATTTAGGTTTATTACTTCGAAGTGAACCTTGAACCTTGAACCTTTTCCTAGCACTAGTAGATACGAAAGCTTGCTTAGCTGATAGTAGGCAATTGTAGTAAATTAATTATAGTTTGTAATGATCATGAAACAAGTTTACTCTTTTTGAAAGTTTTTTTTTTTGTTTTGTCGTGAGTCAATTGATGGGCCGCTTTAATGGTGGATGAGAAGATTCATCCTGCAGGCATGCACGGTGCTAGGCACGGTGCCAAAAATGTCATTCAACTTTGCATTTAATGATACAAAGAAGTGGAAGAGTTTGAAAGCAACGAGCACTAGCTGCACGGAGCTTTGTCCGACAGCACGAAGAAAGAACAATCAACGAAGCATGGCGAGACAATGAGGCTGCACGGCTCCGTCCTCCGCAGGTCGGTCGAGCACCCCTCCATCCCCCACCCGTCTGATTTCCTGCACTGCATGCCCTGAGTATACACGCGACTCTTCACTGAACGAATCGCTCTTGTCTCTTCCTCCATGAGACGCCCTCCATGACATGGAACAAGCTAGGCCGAGAGAATGATACATTCTTTCACCCAATCTCTCCTCGAAGGGACGTCTCTGCCGCCCACCCGGTTCTCTCTCAGTGCTTCTCAACCTGAGCTGCGGCTGGGGCCTCTAGCTTTCCTGCAGCGTGACCCTCAACCTTGGGGTGTGCCTTGGCAATTGTGGGCGGTTTGTACGTTCCCTTGAAAGGCCATTTCTCGTTCCAGTCATTGTAATAGACTTTGCTGTTCTTGACCTTTGTGACGTGGGTGAAGAAATGGGGCGCCCCCCTGATCCAGATGTAGATCAAACCAATAATCGTCATCGGATTCACATACTTCCCCCGGGCCTGGACAGAAGTGTGGGGACTCCGCAAAACAGAGGGGGGGCGCTGTGCGATGACGGTACTCGAGGGAGGAGGGGGAACTGCAGAGAGGGAAAAGAGAGGGGAAGAGGAGGAGGGTGAGAAGGGATGGTAGATCGAGGCACATGTGTCGCTTTCTTTTTTCTTTCCCGCTCTTCTTTTCTTCGCGTACACAACCGACATGGAAAGAAAGAAAGAAAGAAAGAAAGAAAGGAAAGAAAGAAAGAAAGAAAGAAAGAAAGAAAGAAAGAAAGAAAAAAAAGAAAGAAAGAAAGAAAGAAAGAAAGAAAGAAAAAAAGAAAAGAAAGAAAGAAAGAAAGAAAGAAAGAAAGAAAGAAAGAAAGGAAAAAAAAAAAGAAAGAAAGAAAGAAAGAAAGGGAAGGAAGAAAGAAAGAAAGAAAGAAAAGAAAGAAAGAGAGAAAGAAAAGAAAGAAAGAAAGAAAGAAAGAAAGAACAGATAGGTGGTAGGGCGGGAAGGCAGGCAGGCAGGCGGAGGATTTACTGTTTTCAGTTAGTTCTCCGTTTTCTTTCGGGTCTTCTCTCCCCAAACAGACGGTATACGGCAGACGGACAAACAGACCGCATCTTGTGTCTTTCAGCTTTCGTTCCCCAAGACTTGTGAGGAATCACGGACAGACGAGCAGACAGACACGAAAACAGGCTCAACGGTAAGCAGACAGGCGGGAGGTGAACCGGAAGGTCCAAAGGGACGAGAAAGGGCTACGGAAAAGGAAGGCAAGCATGGAAAACGAAATCAAGAGAAGGGAGGGATGGCAAAGCTGGGCAGCGAAAAAAAGTGCGAAAGAGCAGTTCGGATAGAATGAAACACAGAACATTGAACAGGCAGCCGACGTTTATGAGAATGGAGAGAGTGAGGAGCCGGCGATGGGAGCAGGGGCAGGGTATGAGGAGGTTTTCGATTTGGTGGAAGACAGAGATTGGAATAGGAGTCGATAAATTAGACTTAGTCTAGGAAGGGTCATTGAAAGTAGTATATCCAACGAACAGCCTAATCGAGGCCGTTAGACCGAACCATGCATGTATATGCAAAGACCCAGAGGCCTCAGCCGGGCAGGCTGAGCGACCCTCGCCAGATAAAACCGTGGGGGGGAAATAGAATGAAGGAAAGGGAGGAAAGCCAGAGAGGAAAGAACGAAAACGAAAGAAGGAACCAAGGCTGGATGGAAAGAACGGGGGGGCATGCAGTGAGAGAAGAAAACAAAAACAAAAAAAAAAAACTCTTTGGAGGCAAGCGAGAAGGGAAACCGATGCGTGCGGAGAGAATAAATTCAAGTCGGGGTAGAAATGAAATGAAATGAGCGAGGGGAAAACAACGGAAAGAGATCGAGGTCAGAGGGGAATACATCAAGGTGGATGCTGCAAGTCCTTCAAGCAGAAGACGCCGAAATGAAAAAGAGGTTTGACTACTGCCAGACCGTCTCACAACGCAGATAATGACACAGAGCAGAGACGCTTTACATATCAGGGACATGCAATCAGAAGGATGAACAACACAGAGAGGAGCAGAAGCACACACACACCGTCTCTCAAGCAGCCCAACAGATCGACATGTGGGTACGAAGATAAAGAGAAGCGAAGGATACGGAGAGCAAGAGAGTACGAAAGGATCGAGTGAACAGGAAGGAAAAGGGGGTAAGCAGAAGACTGGAAGTTATTGATCAGTAAACGAGGAATGGGGAGAGACATCGGAGAATGCGTTGAGGGAAAGAAGGGTGGAAGGAAAAAGGAAATCCGGAAGGGAGGGAGTCCAGCAAAAAGAAGAAAGAAAGGGAA
Source organism: Chromera velia (assembly GCA_018398765.1). NCBI lineage: Eukaryota > Chromeraceae > Chromera > Chromera velia. The sequence goes on along the minus strand of JAHBMJ010001129.1, from coordinate 35,734 downwards.
GAATTGCGCAGAAGGGAGGAACAGACAGACAACAAGAAAAATAAGAAGAAAAGGGACAAAGAAGAAAAAGAAGAAGAACAAGAACAGCAAGGGAGGCCAAGAGACGAACAACGGAGACCGGGGAGAACAGAGGAGACAGTGAGTGAGCGAGTGAGTGAACAAACACTGAGAGTAAAAAAGGAAGAAGAGGACAAAAGAAGAAAAGACAGAAAACAAACCGACTCACGTCCTCTGCCCATCAAGGGACCCCCGCTCAAGTAACGGGTGGCCACGAGCCGTCTGCACCCAGACACACACAGACGGGCACATAGAGGTGCAGAGAAGTGAAGAAGAGACATGAAGACGGCCAAAAGCACAAAACAGCAACTGTCCCCAGGTAGGACAGAAAGTCGGCAAGTAGAAGGAGAAGTGCAAGGGGTCGAAGCCTTAAGGCACGCACACAAGAGAGGTCAACGCACAACCCGGGAAACATGATTCGTTGACTGACTGACTGACTCTCTCTCTCACTCACATCTTGTACGTCTACTTACCCTGTGGCCCGTGCAAAGGTAGTCCCGACGGTGGATGGCCTCAAGGCACTCATCTTCTTCTTCACTTCTCGTCGTCTGGTCTCGCAAGAAGCCGAGCAAAGCTACTGACTGTCTCAAGGACACAGTGACGTAAAGAGAGGAGACCTCCCTATTTCATTCACGACAGCCAGCCAAAGCCAAAAAGGACTTGGAAAGCTGCTGCGAGGATCGAATCTCCCTACCAATCCTCTCGCTTACCGTTCCTCTCTTCAATCCCTTATATATTGATTACAGGTGTTCAGTTAGGTCTGCGCATGGTCTGCGCTGGTCCAGAAATGTCAAGAAGCGGCTCCATAGCGGCTCCAAGAATCTCCAAGATGCTCCTAGCTCCGCGCGCGAGGATCTCCTTGCATGCAATTACTCAAGGGATCGATAGGGATCGATCGCCTTGCCGCGCGCGGTCGGGGCGGCCCTCCCGGCCGTCTGCATGCATGCCGTCTGCCGATCGACGAATACCGACTATTCCTTGTCCGTCTCCCCGTCTCCATACTCAGAAATGCTCTGACAGACATGTTGAGACTCAGTCCGCCAAGGCACTGGATCGACATGGATCGACCCATGATCGACCCAGATCGGACGTGCTGCATGTGTCACTGTATATACGTGTCTGCGTTTTCGTGTTCGATCGGCTGAAAGTTTGCGAGAACCTCGACCGACTGCTCGGAGCCAGTCCAGGAATTTCTTCGGAGTACGCGATCAATTGATACCTCTGGACCGTAAGCCAGTTGGTAGGCCTCTTGTTCTCTAGTTGCAGTGAAAGTTGGTAGCGACAGATCTTTCTGTGCACGTGCACGACAAAAGGTTGAATTCCTTCCTGTGAATTTCCACTCAGCGTCGCTCTGTCCGAGTGTGGTTCTGAACATGTCGAGACCAAACTATAACACGTACAACCGAATCGGAGAAACCGCTTTCGGAAAAATGGAGAAGCTGGTCTGTCTGTTCATCCGTCTATCTGCTTAACGCACAGAAGATAAATAAATGACGTTATTGTATGTCCTCCTGTTCGTTTGTCTGAGTGACTGGAAGGAAAAGGAAAAAAGCCATGCTGTCTGTCTGTCTGTCTGTCTGTCGGAAGGAAAAGAAGACCGAACACGCATTCTGTCTGCCCGTACGTTTATCTATCTGCCAGCCTGCCGATCTCCTGTCACCGACATGTTTGAAGACACGCCTGCCTGCCGGCTTTTTTTACACATACATTTAAAAAGCAAGCGGTCTCTGCCTCTTCTGAAATTTTGCGGTTGAACCGGGAAAGAGTGCCAGAGCATCTCCTCGATCTGTCGTGAGAGCACTAACGGGCGCCCCGCTATCACTTTGCACGGTCTCCCCGCTTTCTGCAATGCTCATCTTTGTAGAGGGTTGTCCTTCCTTGCGTGCGTCGATGCTGCAGAGTGGAGAGCTGCTGTCGATGACCTACGGCTCCCTGGTCACGCAGCTGCTCAAAGACCTGGACCACGTGCAGGTCGTCAACGAACAGCTGGAGAAAATGTCAGCAGGGGGGGGGGGGGAACACATCGGCAAGCATTAAGAGAGGTTGGTGAAGGTTGTGAGGGAAGTAGTGGAGAAAGGCCGGACTTCGAGGAAAGAGCCTGCAGGGCACATCTGAAGGGAAATGCATGCAGTCTGGAGATTGAAGTTCGTTTTTTGTTTAGTCGATGTAGGACCTGGCTTGTAGTATGTATTCTTTCAAGCTTTTCGAACTGCCTTTTGGCCTCAAATGTCGAAAGGTCCTGAGAGAGACGTCTGCATGCATGTATGCTATTGTGGCAGGGGTTTCAACATTGGGATTCGTCTGGTGGATGAGTTCCTTGCCAAAGCGGGGGTGGGAGCGTGTCAGGACTTTCGGGAAACCTGTGAAGTGATTGCGCGAGTCGGGCTGAAAATGTTCCTCGGGATTTCGGGGGAGGTGGGGGGATGGAACAGCGAGATGAGCGCCTGCTCCATCAGTTTGCCCGAGAACCCTTTGTGCCATGACTTCGTTGAACTTCCTCCAGCGTTGGGGGATCTGTGCTACTCGAATCTACTATGTGGTGAGTCCTTTTCTTGCTTGTTTTCTTTCCTTCTTTCTTTCTTTCTTTCTTTCTTTCTTTTCTTTCTTTCTTTCTTTCTTTCTTTCTTTCCTTTCTTTTTCTTTCTTCCTTCCTTCCTTCCTTCCTTCCTTTCTGTATGTATGTATATATGTATGTATGTATGTCTTTCTCTCTTCCTTCCTTCCTTCCTTCCTTCCTTCCTTCCTTCCTTCCTTCCGTCTTTCTTTCTTTTGTTTTCCTTGCTTTCTTCGTCCCCTCTTTCTTTATTTCTTCATTTGTTTTTTTCTGAAAACATCTTCTCTTACGCAGTATCAGCACTCCCTCTCTCTCACTCTCCCTCTCCTTCTCCTGCCTTGCCCTGCTTCCCACCCACCGCGAACCCGTCTTTCTCTGTGTACTGGTGTGTGCGCGTTCCTTTTACAGACATATACGTATAAATATGTCAGGACCTGCATGGTATACGCGTGCACCAGAGCTCACGCAGACCATGCACTGTATACTCCTACTCACACAAATGTGTGCTATGCTTGAATGCGTGCGTGCAGGAGTTGTGAGAGGCGCTCTCGAAGAGGTCTGTCTGTCTGTCTTTAAAAATTTTGATTGAGAGTTGTAAAACGAGGGGAGAAGGAGTAACAGCAGAGAGAGCATTCCTTCTGCTCTTCTAAGTGACTAACGACTCACTCACTCAGTCAAGTCGGCAGAACTGAGGAACGGAAAGAGAAGACGGGGAGAGAACAGACGAAAATGAGATCAAATCGAGAGTGAATTGAATGATAATTGAAAAAGTGTGGAGAGAAATAAATGTGAGAAAGGGTAGACAATAGATGCATGCACAAGTTTATTCGTATGTAAGTGCAAAAATAGACTGATGATTCCCTTGTTACCTTTTGTTTGCCCTCATTTTTTTCTGCCGACTTCTTTCTGCCTCTAGGTTGCGCATCTGCAACGACTCGGTTGATCGGCTTTGTTTCTCCTTTCCTTCTTGATTTCTCCTCTTGTCCTTTCCGTTTTCGCTCCACAGCCCTACCTGCTGTATCTTGCTTCCACATGATGCAACCATCAACAGTGTGTGCGTGTGTGTCCACTCTCTATGTACATATCGATATATGTTTGTTGTTGTCCGACCGAGTGGGTGCAGCTACATATGAAGGTCAACGTCTTCTTTCTCAAGGTCTGTTGGCGTGTCACTTCATTCCCGAGGCACCTCTCTCTCTTTCTCTATACATACATACATACATGCATACACATATATATGTTATAGGTTTTTTTTCTTTTTTTGTGACCTTCCCTGTGTCCCCCGATTTGCATTTTTCCATGGGCTCTCTCCTGTCCTCTCCCCGTCTCCTTCTCAAAGGAAAACAGAAAGACAGAAAAAGAATGAAGGGAAGGAAGGAAGAAAAAAAAGAAGGAAGAGGCAAACAAGCAAACAAGAGAGAGAGAGAGAGGGAGAGAGAGAGAGAGAGAAAGAAAGAAAGAAAGAAAGAAAGAAAGAAAGAATTTCCGAAAGGAAGAAAAACGGCGTAAACAAGGAGGAATAGAAGGAAACGCACCATGCATACAGAAAAGAGGGAAAGAGAAAGTTGGTTTCTCTATTGTGCTCTCTCTCTCTATCTCTCTCTGTGTATGTGTCTAACTGTCCGTTCAGATGTCTTTTTTATCGCCTCACACACGAGTGTGTTTCTCTCAAGTAATTTGTCCATCGTTGCATCCCGTCCGGACACCCTCTCAAGTAATTTGTCCATCGTTGCGTCCCGTTCGGACACCCTCTCAAATAATTTGTCCATCGTTGCGTCCCGTTCGGACACCCTCTCAAATAATTTGTCCATCGTTGCATCCCGTCCGGACACCCCGACACCCCTCTACCTGCCAGCGCGGATGATCTTTCCTGACAGCTGTGTGACAACAAAAGAAACCAATCGAAGACTCCACGTGTGGATTGGCTCATTGTTTGATTGATTGATTGATTGATTGATTGATTCATGAGTTGCGTGCGTTGTGGGTGCATGGATGGATGAGACTTTCCCACAAGTACGTTGAGATTGTTTTGCAGGATACCTTGAAAGGAGACGACGCGACGGAAATTCGGGTCGAACTCAAACAAGTCAGTCAGTGTGGAAGAACGCTCCGTTCTCTTTTCCTTGGGAGTGTTTGTGACTTAAACAGAGGAAGAGTAAGAGAATCCAAGGGAAGGATAGGAGAGAACAAGAGAAAGTCTCGAGAGCTTGCTGTACGAGGTGTGCGATCTCTCTCTCTCTCTCTCTCTCTCTCTCTC